>CBMN011748997.1:0-10594 GCA_000582825.1 Hordeum pubiflorum
GAGAGAGAGAGAGAGAGAGTCAACACAAATGAATATCAAGAAGTTTTACGTGGACATGGTCAAATGCTTGCAGATGGTATGGTAACATGTAGGCGGGTTGTTAGAATACATGTTTGGCACATTGGTGCTCACCATTGCAAACATACTCACAATAAGTCAATGGCAATTCGACACAGGTATCAATGATTGGCATCTAGGCGAGACGAGCAGCATTTCAATGTTTTTAGGTTACTTAAAACCGGTACTTGGTTCACATGTGTACTAATCTAAATCACTAAGATGCAGTACATTCTTTGTTGATACTTGAATGTAATAGGCAAGTGACTCGAAAGACCTGCATATCTAAATAAAGAGTGGTGTTGCATTCCTTACATTGCCTTGGATTCAATGGCATCCTGCAGACAAGTGATAACCCCTTCAGCAGCTATTGCCTTCAGTTTGTTTGGCTCTGTCTATCATACAAGAAGGCAGACAAGTCAGATATAACAACAATCCTTATTCCATTGTATTAACATATCTAGGACAAGTCCACCAAATAGTGAACAAAACTATCAGATGCCCTACGATCTGCTAGCCATGGTGATGCATCACCATTGTTTAGTTGTTTGTTTTATCATGACAAATACTCCCTTCGTCCCGAAATAAGTGACTCAACCTTGTACTAAAGTTAGTACAAAGTTGAGTCACTTATTATGGGATGGAGGGAGTAATATGCATTGAATTTTTTTTATGTTAGCCTATGAAAATGCTGATGTAATTTACATTAGGAAAAGTTTGATATCATTGGGTTGGGATGTTTCTGCCCCTTGGAAATTCAAAAAAAGTATCATTGGACAGCTACTTGGCGTGCAGATCATCTCTACGATAGCCATACATTGATTGTAAAAGGACATTATTACATACCAAACCTGAGGTGGGTGAAAAGAGTAAGACCATAAGGAGGCTTGAAAGTTGAAATGTTCAACAGCATCATTTGACCAAGGATAAATGTGTTGGTAAAATTTAGTAAGGTGGAAACAAGGCAAATAGATGTCCAACCCACCTTCAATATTTATAGAGACAATCCTTTCCCTTCCTCTATATATACTACGCCATCTTCACTTGAGTTAGCAGCATGCAAGCTCTATCACCTCTCCTTCATCCACACGGTCCTACATCACAATTATTTGATTTGAGTAGTTTGCTATAGTAAATAGGCTGTATTCAATCGGCACAAACTTAATAGAGGATGGATTGCCAGAAAATTGAAATGAAGTTGAGAACACATACGAATGGGAGGCACCAGGAATGAAGCAAATGTTTGTCCTGCATGAAGATAAACCTCTTGATGCCCACATCCATGGCTTGAAATCTATCTTAGGAGCCCTACACAGCGACTACGTGCCCGGTGGCCGATCGCTCCAATTTGCTTAAGTCGCCGTCTCAACAAGCTACGACCTAACTTGGAGCCCTCCATTTTGTTTCCTCTCATGATATGTATCTTGGTTTCAACATTATACAACTATGTGATAAATAAACCTTTGACTCGCAGTCTTGATGTTGACAATATTCATAGCTGCTATTATGCTACGAATTTGTTTTTGTTTAGTTGTTTGGTACCAAATCGTTTGGAGCAAGAAGAGGGATCAATAATCCTGCCTCCGGATAGGTGTGCAACATCGATACATGGCGACCGAGAGATTTTCTGGCGGCCTTACAAAGCAAGCCAATGGAGTGACACAACGGAGTGCTGGCACAGTAGCGACTAGCGACAAGGCGCACGACGAGAAGCAGTGGAGGGTTCGACACTATCATGACAAACTGATAGATGAGCGGTCCACTTATTCACGGCGCCCGTGTCTGTGATTGCATCAATTTTTCCATTCTATATCATACTTGTGCAAGTGACACTCTCGCCGCGCCCTCGTTCCTCCACTCCGTCACCTCATCTCACCACCCCCACAGGTGCCGACCGGCAAAGCACGGCAGGTTCGGGTGATGGTGGCGGCGGGGTGTTTCTTTGGCTGGTCTGGAAGCGGGGTTGGCCTGAATCTGGCCCGTCAAGGCTGCGGCGAGGAGCTTGAGTTGCCTGGCTGGCTGGGAGGGATGCAGTGGCTAGGGGTGCACTGCTCGTTCGTGGGACGCGGTTGCTTCGCTGGATGATGGTTGCATGCATGTTCGACCAGCTGGTCAGCCGGGTGCCTAGACTCCCATGGCTGGGGACCTGGCGATAGCCGGCGCTCTCTCGCGGGAAGGATCTGGCTGGTGGCCTCCGGCTCGGATAGATCTAGCGAGTTCAGGCCCGATCTAGTCCTCTATCAATCCCAAGGCCCAGCGGTGGTTCGGACTGCGGCCAGGTTTTTGTCATGTCCAGAGAAACCGAACCGGCCGCTCTATGCTGGGAGGTAGACCATGGTGGACAATAGGTCGACGGCTCTACGGTCCACGGCTTGGTGGTTGTGATTTATGTCTGATCGACCTATCGGGATAACTAGAGACTATGCTGCAGCGATCTCTTACGGCTCGAAAGATCTTCAAGAGTGTTCATCACCCAAGATCCAGTGGTTGACTTCGGCGGTGAGATGAAAATTATGAATGATGACTTGACGTAAAGGGATGATTGTGCAATAGACGGGAGTTGCATTGCATGTAACTGTTGGAATCATGGAAAAGTGGTGGGACAACGCTTGAGTGACTTTGATGGTTGTGTTTATCAAGCACCTGGTCACAAGCTCCGGGGTGAAAGCCTTGGTCTAACCGGATGATGGTTATACTTGGCAATGATGATGTCCTTATGTTGTTACCATGTTGAAGCATTGCTCGGATATGTTCAGATTAATTTTCAAGGTGAAAAGACTAGATTCTGGCCTTGGTGGTCGGATCCGGTGACAGCGACGCTCCTTGTTGAAGGCGTTAATGTTGAAGGACCTCGTCGTCTATGTGATGCCATGAGATGGATGGTGCGGATATGGTATTTATTGTAATTTACAGATCACGGATCTGATCGCTTTGGGTTTTTCAAAAAAAAATCACCTACACATAGTTTTGGTCTTATATGACTTTGCTATTTAGTGTGCGTTTGTATTGGTTGTGTGCGTCCTAGCTATGCAGAGATCAGGTGTGTGTTCTCTGGGGTTGTATCCTTTTGATGCATCTTTTTGAGCTAATAAAATTCACCTTTTGTTAAAAAAACACAGTGACTCAGATCAGGCTGTTCACTGATAATTGTAAATACGCAAATAGTACGTCTCTCCCATATTAACTCACTTTTCACACTCAAATGGATATATCTAGATGTACGTTTTGAGCATCAATTAGAGTCGGTTCTTTTGAGCAGCTTAAAAATTAAGATGCATCTTCTCAGTTTAAACTATAAGCCGCACATAGGTTTATTGAGACTTATAAATTAGTAATCTCATTACTAGTTTAGAAGGTCAAATGAATAAGAGAGACGGCTCATGAAAAAAAGCACGGGAGAAGGCAGCTTATTTTTTAAGATGAAAAAAAAATGGCCCTTAATACCGGACGGGGGGAGTAGTTAATTAGTTTTTTTTAGGGGTGAGCAGTTGATTAGTGCAGAAGGTTCAACAAAAATGAATCAAGGAGTTTTACGGGAACATGGACAGACGGTAATGGACCAAACGACAGCATACTACCTAAACTATGGAACTCTAAAGGTTTCCGAGCGATAATTAGTGTGTTCCTATAACTCCGCCATACCATGCCCAGTGAGCAGTCATATGTAGTCCTTGCTCTTCTTTCTGAAAGATCTTTTTCTAACCTAGCTACTAATCCCTAAGAACTGTCGGCAGATGATATCGATCTCCTCCGTCATCTCAATCGTACCAACACTGTTGTACTGAGCGTCGTCTGCTCCGGTCTTCACCGAATACTCCTTTCCCTTCTTGTCACCACTGTCCATCCGGGCGAACTCAGCCTGGTAGATTTTCTTGCATTTGGTTGCTAGTTGGGCGAGCTGCTCTTTAGACAGCGAAGACCCCTCTCCGTCCAGCCCCACTCGGTCGTCCACAACATGGGGGCAAAGCTCCACTGATATCCTACAAGAGAAGTTCAAGCATGGTCAGCTGAGAATATATCACATTTCGAGTAATATACACAACATGATTTAGAAAACATGTTTGGTACATTGGTGTTCACGATTGCAAACATAATCAATAAGTCAATGACAATTTGACACAGATATCAACGATCGACCCCTAGGCAAGCAGCATTTTTATGTTTTCAGGTTACTAAAGAGTTAAGACTGGTACCTGGGTCCGCATGTGTACTATTCTAAATCACTAAGATATAGTTTTCATACTTGGAAATTATAGACAAGTAACTTGAAAGACCTGCACATATCTAAATAAAGAGTGGTGTTGCATTCCTTACATTGCCTTGCTCAAGGGATTCAATGGCATCCTACAGACAAGTGATTACCGCTTCAGCAGCTATTGTCATCAACTCATTTGGCTCTGGCTATCAGACAAGAAGGCGGACAAGCGGACAAGTCAGATATAACAACAATCATCATTCCCAATGCATTAACATATCTAGGACAAGTCTAGCGAGCAAAACTATCGGCTGCTCTACGATTTGCTAGCCACGGCGATGCATCACAATTGTTTAGTTGTTCGTTTCATTATGGCAGATAATATGCATTGCATTTTGTTATATTAGCCCAAATGTTGATCTCCTTTACATTAGGACAAGTCTAATTTCGTTGGGTCAGAGTGTTCATGCCACATGGAATTAAAAATAATAGTATCATTGGACAACTACTTGGTGTGCAGATCACCTCTACGATAACCATACATTGATTGTAAAAGTACTTCATTACTACATACAAAACGTGAGGCGGACATAGATACTAAGACAATAAGGGTGCTTGAAAGTTGAAATGTAATTTCATCACCATCACGACATCACCTAGCCAAGGATAAATGTGTTGTTAGAATTTAGTAAAGTGGAAACAAGGCTAATAGATGTCCCACCCACCTTCAAGATGTGTACAAACAATCCTTTCCCTCCCTCTATATATACTACTCCATCTTCACTTGAGTTAGCACCATGCACACTCTATCACCATTCCTTCATCCACACAGTTCTATGTCACAAATGTTTGATTTGAGTAGTTTACTATAGTAAATAGGTTGTATACGATCGGCACAAACTTAAGAGAGGATGGATTGTCAGAAAATCGAAATGAGATTGAGGACACATATGAGTAGGAGACACTGGGAAAGAAGCAAATGTTTGTCCTGAATGGAGATAAACGTACTGTGATTGTCGCACATGGCCAGAAATCTGTCCTAGGAGTGGTACAACATGATTACGTGCAAGATGGCAGATAGCTCCATTTCACTTAAGTGGCCATCTCAAGAAGCCACAACATAACTTGGAACCCTCCATTTTGTTTTCTCTCTTAATTTGTATCTCGGCTTCAACCTATTACACTTTTGGCGCAAAGTTATTTGCGGTGACAAATAAAGCTTTGACTCGAGGCGTTGATGGCGAGAATATTCATAGCTGCTATCATGCTCTTGTACACGGTCATGATGCACTGATCAATCGAGCAGGCCACCCATTGGTTCATTCGGGCGTGTGCGTCTGTGATTGCATCGGTCTCTTTATTCGATCTCATCCTCCTGCGAGTGACTTGGATCAGGCTGTTCACACTTCCCTGTAGTCTGCAGACACTCGTCTTGTTCAACCAAAAATGGAGAAAAACTCAAGTACTCCATCCGCCCCAAAATGTTAGATCATTTTTGACACTGTAGTTGATTAGTGCAGAAGATTCAACCAAAAAACCCGACTGACAATGCCACGAGAAAATCAATCAAAATCGCCAAACCAAAAAAGCTTGTTCAAAACAGCAAAAAGAACCAAAGAGGCTTGATTAAGAACAGAGCACAAACTCCACTGAAACTCGGTGATAATAAGTGTGTTCCGATTACTGTCGGCCATACCATACTCACTGATATACAGCCCTTGCTCTCCTCTCCTAAAGAACTTTTCCTAACCTAGCTACTAATCCCTGAGAACTGTCTGCAAGCGAGGTCGATCTCTTCCTCCGTCATCTCGATCGTAGCATCACTGTCGTACTGCGCGTCATCCGCTCCGGTCTTCCCGGGACGCTCCTTGCCCTTCTTATCACCACTGTCCATCTGGGCGAACTCGGCCTGGTAGATTTTCTTGCATTTGGTTGCTAGTTGGGCGAGCTGTTCTTTAGACAGCGACGATCCCTCTCCGTCCAGCCGCACTAGCTCATCCACAACATGGGGGACAAAGCTCCACTGCTCCGCCACACCACTGATATCCTACAAGAGAAGTTTGAAGACGCAAGATTTAGAAAACATGTTTAATTTCTGGTAAGATACACAACAGGATTTAGAAAACATGTTTGATACATTTGGTGTTCACCATTTTGCAAACATAATCAGAATAAGTCAATGGCAATTTGACAGACATCAACAATTGGCATCTAGGCAAGTAGCATTTCAATGTTTTAGATTACGTAAGACTTGCACCTCGTCTGCATGTGCTAATTTATTGTTGATAATTGAAAATAATTGGCAAGAAACTCAAAAGACCTACATATGTTATATAAATAAAGAGGGGTGTTGTGTTACTTACATTGCCTTGATCGAGGGATTCGATGGCATCCTGCAGACAAGTGATGACCCCTTCAGCAGCTATTGCCTTCAATTCGTTTGGCTCTGGCTATTAGACAAGAAGCCAGAGAAGTCAGGTAACATCAAGAGCATTATTCCCATGTGTTAACAGATCTAGGACAAGTCAACCGAATACTGAAGAAAACTATCAGCTGCAATGTGATTTGCTAGCCATGATGAGACATCTCCAGTGTTTAGTTGTTTGTTTCATCATGACAGATAATATGCATTGCATGTTATTATAGTAGCCTAAGAAAATGCTGATCTCATTTACATTAGGAAAAATCTGATTTTGTTGGATCAGGTTGTTTCTGCCCCTTGAAAATCCAAAAAAAGTATCATTGGACAATTACTTGGTGCGCAGATCATCTCTACGATAGCCATACGCTGATTGTAAAAGTAATTTATTACATACCAAACCTGAGGCAGACAAAAAAACTAAGACCAGAAGGAGGCTTGAAAGTTGAAATATAATTTCATCACCATCACCTGACCATTTTATTATCCCTAACTTCTCACCTTCTTTTCTTGGCTCTCCAACCATGATATCGTCTTCGCAAAATCATCCATTGCCCATTGTTTAATTTTTGAAGGCGAAAATTGTTTATTTATAGCGCCTGAATGTCCTGCCTGTAGAAAAGAGACTATTATGAGGTCCTGTAGAAAGAAAGCATATTGAGATGCTTCCAGGACAAGTGTTGCCTACGTGTTGTTCCATCCATGAAAATTTAAACATTCACTGTGTTATAATTTAGATTTCATTACCTATTTAATACCGCTGGGAAGTCATTTGTTTTCAAGAAACATCAATATGCATCCCACAGTACATTAGATTTTATAAATGCATCATCATAGCGCATGCAGGTTGGAAGTTACAATTAACTATGGTCAGTTTATTCTGTAATAATCTTACACCAGATATAGAAGATTGGAGAGTTGCTGAAAAGCACATTCTTTTTAACTAATCTGAATGCTGGGAAATCCAATTAAAACGCGTGCTTACACACTCTTATCTATTGCCAGGCCTCATTGCTTTTGCTTTGTTTCTTGTTTCCTTGTGGAAATATCCAGGTTCAGGTGAGATAAACCTACCAATTGTCCACTTTCTATTAGCCAGCTAATAGTTACTACTGAGAAGAAATTGGTTTTATGTCAAATTAAGCAGGCTTCTGGCAAAGCATGGTTCTGGATTGTTCACTAATTTATTTTGAACAGACCTTAGTGGCAGCAGAGGGCGGTGTCTTAGCATGAGTCTTCTCAAGTTGCTTTTCATGCTCTTTACGTGGCTTCTTCTGATCTACAACAGGATGATACAAAAAATTAAACAAATAGAACTATAAATTTAACCGACTACTTCAAATTCAAAAGTACACAGAAAAAGTAGTGAAGTACAGCAGAGCTACAAATATCATTCAAATTTTACAAATTAGTTAACGGGCATCAAATGGTTCTTTACTAAGCTTACCAAAACTCAATGCTAGTTCGCCCATTAGCATACCAAGTCTACAGCTATGCTTGGCATGTATTACTAACAAAGCATCACTAAATTACTACCAATCAGTGGGACTGTGGGACAAAGTGTAGTTGTTCCTTCTTTCCATGGGGAGGGCAGCCCTCAGCCCATAGCCAGGAGAACTACAAAAAATAATTCTTAAGGAGGATCTTCTTGAGCTATTTGATAAGTGATAAACTGGTATCACACTGACATGGTCCACAGGAACGTTTTCAAGTTAATTGGCATATTGTCTAAATCACAAAGAAGTTACAGGACAGAACCCAAATATGCCATATTGGTAAGAGAGAAAAATAATAATATGGTCTTAAGAGCATCTAAATTAAATAAATAAGCTGAAATAAAAAGGAGCCTATGTTGATAAAACTTTATGTTGGACGCAAGAATTTACCACCTTGACTGGATTCAGCTGGCTCTTTATTTTTGCGCCATGGATTTCCAGCATGCATAAGGTAAGGCTCAATGTCAACGAGTTTTCTTTGGCTGTGAGATTCTGAGATCCATTCCTAAAACACGTAAAGAGGATAAGAAACTATTGTGTTGCTCCCAGCAACAACAAATCCAACTTATCAAATGTGAAGATGTATGACAAGTGAGACCAGCTAAGGTTTGTTTACCCATATGGCCATATCAAGCTAAACTTTTAAGTGTACATATGAACAGAGTAGTATGCTTGTCTGATATGCAGCTAAAGTTGCCACAAATTTAATGGCCTGACTAACAACATGGACAAGATAATAGATATGACTTGCTGAAAAATCGAGGAGCCCAATGTCTCCATGGATCTACTGAGGCAGCTAGTCTTCTCATCGCACATAGTTGCACGTAGAAACACTCAGTGCATAACGACAGAACTATTAAGCATGGATCACTGGAATGCACATATTCTGTGTGTGACTCCTTCCTCTCTTTGCATTCTCAACGGCATTTTCATCAAAGCAGATATACTGCATAAAATTGGGTGTATGACATCTATCAGTTCAACGCTACAAGAGATTCAATATGAGATCATGATCACATGACATCAAGTATTCATGACAGAAAAGCGAACAAATGCCAAGGGACTAGACTACACACTACCTACTTCAATTTGTAAAATTAATCACATTATGCAGAAACTAAGGGATGTCAACCATAAGACGCCATAAGGGGCATGCAGATTGTGCTTAGCTACAGGCAAAGAAACAGGATAAAAGATGCTAATATTTCCTGATTTGTTATATCAGAATTGAGAAAAACCTTGGCGACGATGGTTCCGTTCTCCGACTGGACTTGCCGAAACTTGGGGGTATTGGCAAACGCGCAAACAAGAAGCGTGCAATCATCGGACCAATCGGGCCGGTACACCGCCCCCATATCCAGCGCCTGGGAGCGCAGCCTGCCCCTCTCAGGGTTCACGAACCCTGACAGCACAAAGACCACTCCATCCTGCCCAAACAAAACACATCAAATCGCCACATTCAGTAATCCGCACAGGCCAACACGCATCTCGCTGTATGCAGAGGGGGCTCCAGAAGTACCAAGAGTTTGGAGAAATCCGGCCCTGTTGGAGCCCTCTCGCGGGCCGCCTCCGCGTGCTTCTTCTTGCCCGGACTCCCGCCGCCGCCGCCGCCGACGGCGGCGTCGCCGGATCCCATCCAGGAAGGGAGGCTCCTCTTGCCCTTGCCATTGCCAGGATCCGAGCTCGATTCCGGCATGGCGGGCACGCGGAAGAAACCTGTCCCAGACCCGCTCGGCTCAGAATGGTCCGAGGTATCAAGAGGTTGACTGGCAGACGCGCGTACCTGAGATCTCGACTACCGACGCCGCGCCCTGGTTCCTCCGAGCTCGCCGTCCACCATGGGAGTCCCCTGCGAGTTCCGATTTGACTAGCCAAGACGAAGAAGGGCTTCGAGGTCACAAGAAAGAAAAAAAAACTGAAAATACGGGCCGAGCCTCTGCCATCTTCTTGGGCCAGCGGAACTCGGCCCAAAACACCAGGTACTACGGGCCGAATTATTTCCAAGGAAACTGGGCCGAAAGGTTGACACTACGTGTTGTTTTTTTCATGGTAACATGTGTCTCGTTTATCTATCTATCTACTATCTACTACCCTGTAAAAGGAAGAGAATAGGCAGATCCAAACAATCAGGACCGTTCATTAACAACATCTAAAGGCCAGTAATCTTTCGATTTTTAACACAACAAGACACGTAATTACGAGGGCTGATCACGATCGCTAACCATACGGCCCTTACGAGAGAAAAAAACCACCCATCCCACGATCGGAAGCCTCCTCCTGCCAAAAATGCCGTCATCACGTCTCCTCCTCCCGCCCCGCGCCCCGCCACCGCCTGCACTCTGCCATCGACGCCTCCTCCAACCGCCCCCGCGCCCCGCCACCGTCGGCCCTCCTCCCCTACGCCGCCCAGCCCCGCTGGCCCTCCTC
>CBMN011749026.1:0-12862 GCA_000582825.1 Hordeum pubiflorum
GGGGGGGGGGGGCTATATTACCCCTCCACAATGCTTGGAAAGGTCATTTGGGCCTACGCACAACACTCACAAGGCAGCGATTTCTAGGACAACAAAACTATCATGCTCATTGTTGTTCCATGTGTAGGCATTTCAGTATTAGCCATCACATATTGCTTCTCTGGCTTTCTCTTATGTGTAACAAACTCCTTTACCATGGCCTTCAAATGTGCATCGATTATCATCTACGCGTCATTCATTTTGGATGCATCTATGCGTGATGGATATGAACCCATTGCACATCGGTGCATACTACATCTTTATTCTTGAATCTTCCGGCATGTCCCTCCACTGGTGTGTGTGTGTCTGGGGGGTTGCTCAAACGGAAGAACATTGATATTCACCAATAGAGTGGTTGAGTCTGTCCAAAACATGTGCACGGATAGCTCATCTATTTGAGTTTGGACAAGCTGTAGTATTGTAATTGAGTGTGTGAATCGTTAGAAACAAGGTTTTTGGTGATGGTGGTCTATTCCGGCCCATACCTAGAAGATAATTCGGGGAATTTGTGTGGCAGTGTATATCATGGGAGGGGGAGTCTCCACTGTTGTCACTAGTGTTTAGTCTTTGGTTAAGAGTTTCAGTGGAAACTCATCTTTAACTTTTGTTTACATTTTGTACATGTTTATCAATGATAATTTGAAGGTGCAATTTGGCGGCATTGCGACGTGGTGTGCGAAACTGATTTGGATGTGTATAATGATGTTATCTTAGTAATGTCATCTAGAATGATTGCTGAGTTAAACAATGAAAACATGAAAACAAAGGCTTGTCTTCTTGTAGCTAAGAGATGATCCCATTCTTCTTTTTCAAGCGTTTTCTCCTCTTTCCTTTGGTGGCTAGGGCAAAATCTCCACTTCAGACTTCACCGGTGAGCCTATGGATTCACCTTACCTCTGCATGCCGCTACGGTAGGCGGTGACGGGGAGGGGAATCCCGATGCCTCTGTTCTAATTAGTCGTTCATGTTAGGTTTTTTTAGTCCTCGCAGGTGTGATGCTTCTATGTAGATTTCTGCCGTCTCTTTGGAGCGGCGAGTTAGGATTCCTCGTCGTGCGTCACGGCGGCTAAATTTGGTGTCAGTTGCTTCAGATCTATAAGGTTCAATGACGACGACTGCATCTTTAGGGAGGTGGTCCTTAAGGGCCCATGCATGAAGAGTTCTTGATTGTCATAGACAAGGTCAAACTATCTCCGGTAGGGGAGCGGTGATAGCGGCGCTGAGGCGGCTCATTCTGGCGGCAGTATTAGTCGTTCGGTGGTTTACAGGCCTCGATGTAATTTTGATTATTATTGAGGTGTTTTGAACTTTTGGCGAGCTTCTATAATAGATTTGGCTTGCGCGCTTAAGCCTTTGTTTGCTTTTTTTTCTGAACACAATATAGACGCATACGCACATCATTTTTATAAACGTACGCACACATATCTTACCACTGAGTGCACCTTCGAGAGAATGAGCCGGCACATCATTTTGACACTGACGAGCCGCAAATGCCTTCATAGTCAATGGGAACATCTCCTCCCACTGCATGCACATCACCGTAAGGCTTCAAATAAATCCAGAAAAATACGAGCACTACTATCAAATCTGAGACTTTAGCTTTGATGGACACATGATATCACTGTCCTCCTAACCATCCAACCACAGATTGGTTCACCAAGCCTTTCCTAGCTACTTGTGCAGTCACGATGATCGGTGGACACATGGGTTACCACGGCTGCTCGTGCGTGTAAACATTCGGTGATGAGTCATCGGGGTCGATAGTGTGACTATTCAAAGTGTAGGCCAGGCGGATGCTAGCCACTTGTGGCATCTCAAACGGCTACCCGTAAATTTCCTCCCGTATCCGTCCGCGGAAAGGGGGGTCAGTCCGCGGACACGTCTGCGGAAGGACGACATCCAACCATAGCCGCATACATTTTGACAAAGACTCGAACCAACCGGACGAAATTCATGCAAACGCGGCTGTATTTCATATAAACATGACCAATTTCATACAAACATGGCGATTTCATTACATGTCAAACATATTTTAACTAAAAAGGTAAGACTATGTGCACGTACGGTCGCGTGGAGCTCCACTCCTACGACCTGGATACGCTAGACTAGTCTATGGCCGACCGCGGCGGATCCCTTTGTCATTTCCATGTCTGGCTGCCCGTTCACCAGACTGGCGGGAGCCCCGGAGGCATATGCTTCAGTGCAAAGGATGCCTCGCTTCCCCACCGCTCGTCGGAGTGGAACACCCGACTGATGCTTGAGCGGGTACCTCCGCTTCCGTGCAGCCCATGCGGGGTCGACGATGCTCCTCGCAAGAGAAGAACCGGGAAAGACACCGGCTGTGTACGACGGCGTCGCCCCGGTCGTTGCCTTCATGAGACCCAAGCGGCGGTGGCCTCCCATGTTATACTTTTCCTCGTGATGCCGGCGGGCACGGAGGCGCTGGCCATCGGCTCGTCACTCTCTGTGTAGCCTGCTTTTTTGTCTGCCTGCATGGTGCGGCTACGCGTGCGTCGACGATGGATGGCGCGTTCGCAGGCACGAGAGGCGTGGTCGCCGCGTTGCTCCCCGTCGTGCCGGCGTGGAGCAACTCGCGATTCCTCATCGAGCTGGCTTGGAGCGGCGAGTTGCTAAACCACGCGCCGGCTAGGGGTGGCAACTGGCTACGTCGGGCTAGGCGAGGGAGGCGGAGAAGCGAGCTGCCCCGCTTGTGCTCGTTTCCGGCAGGCTCGGCAGGCCACCCAGCCGGCTTGTATGCCAGAGAACTGCTCTTCGAAAGCCATCGGAAGAGTGGAGAAAATGGTGAAGGAGGAGATGGGGCAGAGGTGGAGGGGTGTGATTCTTGCGTGGCGTCGCGTTTAACGCCGGCCCGCTAATGAACGAAGGTGTGGTCGGAGTAGGTGTTTCGGCTTTCACACGGGTTTAATGGAGGCGTCTGAATGCGCGAGGAGGCGTGTTTAGCCGGGCGTGCAACGGGGGACGTCCTCGGCCGGCGGGCTGCTTCAATGACGGAGGCAGTAAGAGGCCGCGTCCGTCCTGAGCCGCCTTTAATGTGGAGTGGCGCTCTCTATAGCGACATGAATGCAGCCAGCTAGCATCGGATGGGAAGCGCGCGGAAGGAGGGAGGGATTTTTGGTGGGCAAGGACGGTGAGAATCGTGCGAAATAGCGGTCCAGACTCCGGCAAAACTCTCTCAAGTTTGTCTTCGGTTTGTCGAAAAATTACATCCAAACCGCTCCGTGAATCGATAAAGGATCATGTGAATGACTTCCACGGTCTGAACTTGCGGGTCCGTCTTCGAGATGCCCGCCGGATCGGTCAATTCGTTCCGACACAGCGACCGCTTTCTCAAAACCATACCATGTACGCACCGCTGTCTGCTGCGCGTAGCACAACTTCCATGTCGTTTTCGGAGACGGCCGGACCGACCTGGCATGCGATTGATAGATAGATAGATAATCTATGAGACGGAGGAAACATTGATACAATAAAGATACATCACAAGTTCACAACTAACCAAGCTATATATATTCTCTGACCTTCCTGGCTAGCAGGTACTTCGTCCGTCTCATTATATAAAAACATTCTTTATAAAACACTTGATAGTATCTAGGTGAGGAGTTCCCTTTGAAGAAAAAACTGGAACACATAATTTCTGCTCCCGAGCTCAAATAAGCTCGGTAAACAGTAACAAAAATTACAAAAATCTTAATTTTTTTGTGAACAACACTGACAAAAGTTATAAGTACTTGCAAAAATTCGGCCCGAAATAACATTTCTATAAGGCGTGACAAAAAAAAATCGATACTCTGAAAATGCGCCGTTTTTGCCACGCCTTATAGGAATGTTATTTCAGGCCTAATTTCGCATGCACTTAAAACTTTTGTTAATGTTGTTCATAAAAAAATTATATTTTTGAATTTATTTTGAATTTTATTTTAAATTTACTGTTTGCCGTGCTCATTTGAGCTCGAGAGCAGAAATTATGTGTTCCAGTTTTTTCTTCAAAGAGAACTCCTCACCTAGATACTATCAAGTGTTTTATAAAGAATGTTTTTATATAATGAGACGGACGAAGTACTGCTCCCAACCAAATTGACAGGGTAACCAACGAGCTCTATCCCATTGGCTGCTAAATGCTGGAACTGATAATGATTATTTCATATAAAAAAACACTTTGAGGTTTAGGGAATAATCCATGCATGCATGCATATGGGTCGGTACGCTTGAACCATCAGAGGTGCTGGGCCGTTCCGTGTCGAGTGTCCGGTAGTGGCCATCAGTCGTGCGCGGACACCGACCAGTCATGGCCGGTTTCTCCACAGTGTATATGCAGGCAAAGTTTCAAGTTCCAACACATTTCCTGTTGACATGAGAATAAAAGGACAGGACATAATCATTGCCAAAATATACTCCTCTACTTTTTCTTTAAGGTTTGGTAGTATATAGGAGTATCACGCGTGTTTTAAAATTAGTACTGCATGGGATTCCAATGCTGAAGCAGGGAGCAGTTGTCTTGATAGCATCCGTGATCCAAGGAGCTTGCCGACATGATTAATTTGCTCTATTTCTTATTGTTTTTTCACCGATTATTAGTCCCCGATGAAGGTTAGCTACACATATATTTGTAAGATGCTCATTTGTTTATGTTTCGCTGATTTGCACTGTTGCGTGTGCGATAGCCAGGAATGAACACGGTTGCCCAAGCTTGGATTATGAACAACTCTTATTTATGTGCAAAAGTTCCTTTCTCATCCTGATGGATCACGGGAAATGAGTGCTAGTTCGTAAAAACAGGTTAATTACAAGTGACACTGTTTATCCATGAAGAAGCAGGCCCGTTGCTGACATGTAATGTAAGCATAGATAGATAGCAAAACTGATTATGTAGAAGAAGAAAAAAGATAGCAACACTATTTATCTAAAAAGGGTATCATCTGTATATCAGTTGCGTGAAAGTTTACAGTGTTTCAGTCATTTTTTATGTGACGTTTGATTTGTATCCATGACCACCGATTGATCTCTACAAAAAAAAAATTTAATTTTGTACCCCTTTATTCAGAAGTTAACATTAATTGGGATACAAACACCTTCAGGTGGACCTGTGAGACACAAACAACGTCCAATATCATTTAATAACGGTACGAGCTAATTTACGAGATTTTGTATTTTTTAGCGGGTTATGAGCTTCCAATTTCGATGCACCCTTTTTTCGTGAACAAAAGATCCATTCAGACTTTGCCGGGACCCCACTGGACTGAGCACTATTAGAAACGTGCATATTTCTCTGGTCCTATACACCCATTAAACGGAAATCAACATTTCTTCCCACTGTTTTTTTTTTGAACCACAACTATTAAAGAAGGTTGAAGTAGTAATAGTGATTGCCCATTGAGAGGTGAAGAGATGAATAAAACACGACTATAAAAAGCTTTCCTGCTTGGTAGGCTCCCACCGGAGAGATATTCAATTTAAGTGGGACTAGAGCAAGCTGGAAGTTTAGACCCATACCTTGTGCCCTCATTCTTTCATTTTAGCTAGCCATAGTAGTATGTGCTTTGAAAGGTAGTTCTTTTTACTAGAAAGTACTTACACGAACTCAAAGGATGCACTAGTGGCATCAATCTCCTGAATAATTTGCATGTAATCCCCTCTCGTGCAATCTTCGAGTGACTTGATTACTCGCCGGCAATCTGAAGCAAGGACGAACTTGCGTAGCACAAGGTCATTGGCTATAGCTAGAGCCTCCCCGCATACGAGTGCCTCGAGTATCTCAGGATCCGGGATTCCATCAAAAGTGGCCTATGGAGCACCGATGAATTTTCCTTCTCTGTTTCTGACAATGACTAGAACAACACTTTTTACATCATTCTTTTTCGGCTACTGTGTCAACATTCATCTTCATGCACCCTTCCGACGGTGGAATCAACCTAGGTTCACGACGCGAAGTTGACTCCGAGGTAGATGCAGCCCACCTCTTCTCAGATATTTGGAGTTCCTCTAAGAAGTTTTGAACAGAGTACCTATAGTGGAGAATTGGCTTTAAAATGACCTTCATAAATCACCTTTATCCTTGTGTACCATATAGCCCATAATGTAACAAAAGTTCGCGGAAGCAGTTGGTGGGAAAGAACATCGATCAAAGAGAAGATACATTCTCCCACCTTCCGTTCATGTGAATATGCTACTGCTTCCATGACCCCTTCCGATGCCAATGTCCAAATAGACTTCGACATCATACATTCAATAAATTAGTGTCTCCATGAGTCCTCTTGGCCACAAGTCAGAAACTTACCATCCTCCTTCATCTTTCTATTGTGCAACACATCACCAATTGGTATAGATTGTTTTGCTAATCTCCATAGAAAACACGGATCTTTGCTAGGACATGAACCTTCCACAGTGATGTTCACTGTTTCCTTTCCATCCTTCAAATTCAATGTTGCAGCCGACCCATCCATCCATGTCTCCCTCATGACCCTGGTCGCGATTAACATCTATACACCGACTATACGGAAAAAAATCACTTACTGTCATAATGTCATGACCAAAAATCTTCTTGGTTTCTAGTACCCAAAGTGATATATTTTCACAACATCAACATCCACTCGCAGGAAAACCTAATACAATTTTTCTATGTTCCATGTGGCTGATGTATGATTAATTAGCTCACCGGCCTTTTTAGGTGGATCATCTTATAAGCAAGTTGTTGTCCGCAAAGAGCCATTATAGGGTAGCCAATTTTCTTCCCATGGATTTGTCCGTTCTTCGCTAATGATCTGCCTAATAAGGCCTTGTTTTAAATTATCACGCCCACCAAGCATCGCCTTCCAAACCTTCGAAGGACGAGCGGACAAACTTGCTATAGGAAAATCTTCTTGTGCAAAGTATTTTGCTTTTAGAACTTTACCACTCAAACTTTCAGGACATTGCAAAACTCTTCAAGCCCGATGAGACAGAAGTGCCAATTTGAACAATTCATTATCTCTCAAATACATGCCTTCCATATACCTGAGTTTAGTCATCTCTGACCAAGCAACCCAACAAGTTTTCCGTTTGGCGTCCTTGCTTCCCCACCAAAATTGTCGGAATAGCTTATTTATATGCTCACACAAACCTCTAGGAGGCCTGAAATAGGACATGGAAAATATTGGGATTGCTAAGCCACCGACTTGATCAATACATCCATACCCGTAGCCGATAGCGTTTCTTCATGCATCCTTGCACATACTTCCATATTCTATCTTTTAAATATTTAATATTTCCATTTTTATCTCTTCCTACATTTATTGGCATTCCCAAATATTTCTCAATCAATGTTTCAGATTGGACGTTGAGTATATGCTTTACATCTCGTCATAAAGAATTCCTGCACCCTCTATTGAAAAATATTGATGAGTTTTCAAGGTTAATTCTTTGACCTGAAGCATTACAATATATGTCCAGAACCTCAATAATAGGTTGTGCACTCCCCACATCTGCCCCCAAAAATAGTAGACTATCATATGGAAATAATAAGTGACTAATTGCCGGAGTCGACACATACACTTTTAATCCATGAGGATTTTATGATAGACGGCGATCTTTAAATAGGCTAGAAAAACCCTCCGTTGCAACAAAGAACTAATCTGGGAATATAGGATCACCTTGTCTAATACGTCGAGACGAGAAAAAGTTTAGAGCCTCAATCCATTGAAAAGGGACAGATAAAGAAGCCAAAGAAATAAATCTCATTGTCATGTCCACCGACTGACTATGAAACCCCATCTTCAACATGATTCATTGTGAGTAGCTCCACTCCAAACGATCGTATTTTTTCCTCGTATATAATTTTAGGGAACCAAAACGATGTTTTGTTTGCCTTGTTCCCCTTCATGAAATGCAAACACTTCAAAATGGTGATAACAATATTCGTGATTAACATTCCTGATACAAACCCCGACTGTTCTTCCGCAATGATTTATGGAAGAATAATATCCTGCTAGTTTGACATAACTTCTGAAGCTATCTTGTAGAGAACGTTGCAAAGTGCAGTCTGTTAAGATTTACCCAATTCCATTGGACTAGCCACTTTTGGGAGAAAGACTAGTAGAGTCTGATCCTGCCTATCTAGCTACTTAAATAAATAAAAACAAAGATCATATTTGTGCCTTCTTAAATAATCTGCTACTGTTGTGGCATTTTTGTCTAAACACACATTCCAATGATCTTTCCTTGGTCTAAAATATGTTTTGCGCCATCTATAGAGCAATAGAGTATATTTTCATGATGTCGCTGATTGATTCTTGTGAGTATCCCACTACAACGTTGCCTATCGCCCCTCTAAGAACCCTGCGGCTCTAGAGCTCGTATGTTTGACCTTGATATAATCCACCTTGTGACAATGACAATTGACATGTCGGTCGATATGGAGACATGTGTCCTCCGTCTCTCCGTTTTGGAACACTGGATTGTGGGTGCAAAGTCTTGGGCAAGCACCCTTGGATCACGGTCTATGGTGGTGGTGGTCATAGAGCTTTGAGGGTATTAGTCACCAAGTGATATCGTCAGGGGGGTGAATATGCGCCCAATGCTAGTATGTGAGACAAGTTTTGTGTTTGATTTGATTTCTTGTAGCTCGAGAGTGCCTTATTTTCAGAATTGTGATTCGTTCAGAAGGAAAGTGGTTTTAGCATGTCACGGAGGCTTGAATGCAATCATGCTTACGCAAGACGAGTTTGACTACAATCACACTTATTTGCATGGAAAATGAAGACACTGATAGTTACTTGATGATAATAAAACTAGTAAACAGACATTCCAACTATTTGACACTAAACCCTTGTACACATCTCTAGAATTGGCTACTTACCCATATGATAAATAAATAAAAATACTCCTAATCTAGAACCCGCTATCAAGATATTTGTTAGACTATAATTTAGACCCCTTTGCCTATATATTTAAGAACCCGGAAGTGAAGATTAACATACACCAATATACATGTATTATACTTCATCTAAGGGGCTTGAATTAATCTATGGAGGCATATGGTTATTACTTGTTTTAATATTTTCCTATATTTGAGGGGAATGTTTCAAAATTAAATAACAAATGTGATGGATCCTGTAAAATAGGATTTATATTGGGTGCAACCATATCTACATTTAGAGAGAGATGCTAAATTTTGTAAGGAAGAATGTTTTATCTTAACATTCAACAATATCATCACATGGTTAATCTTGCTTTGTAATAGGACGATCTACTATGCATAATCATTCATTGATAAATTGAGCTATATGAAGGTAGGAATTGTAGTTAATTTTGTTATGTGTAAAAATATAATAGAATTGGTACATCTCCATAAACACAAAATGAGTAATAAATAAGTATAAAATGTAATTAATTTTGCTAAGTGTAATGGAGATATATACTCATATTCGCGGTATATTGATAGAATAAGTTATAATGAAATAAAAATGTAATTCCTTTTGCTGAGTGTATATAATAAAAAAATGTGATAGTTATCATAGAACCAACGAGTAATAAATAAATAATGACTTAAGTGATATTAAAGGATGACTGTGGCAGCTTGACGAAAACACTTGAGAACTCACTCTGTATTTTTTACATGCCACAATCCCTTGTGATTTTTTTTATGTGTTCAATCACTCACTTTTGCATTCCAGAAAACATTAAAAACCAATTTTTTACTAGCATCAAGTTTTTTGAAAGTAGTAGTGCACGATGGCTCCAACATTTTTATCCGCAAATCATTAGACCCACAAATAATTAAGAACGTAGGCCATCATACCCAAGGGGACGGGATAATATTTGTCTTCTTCAAGTAATCATTGTCCCTTGTTTGAGCATTTATGAGCCTTTTGATCCATTGATCCACAGCCTCTTGGATGCCCTTTTCTCGTTGGTACCAATGTAACTTTTTAGACAAAGGTTGAATGGCTTAGAATGAAGCATCAAGTGGATTCAAACACAATGAGCACACATCCGACCTCTGCATAATTAGGATGCACACGGTCAACATTAACACACACACAAACTCGTCGACAAAAAGAAATAGCAAAGAACACCAAAGCTATATGCCGAAGCAAGAAAAAAAATCCCAAAGTGATCAAAACAGCGATCGACATACTACAACAACGACCATATCTGACCCAACCATATCTTGACGCCACAAGGAAACCGATGCTCTTGAACATCAACAACTTCCAGAAGGAAACGATGCTCAAGCGTCGTCATCAGCGGATCCAACCACCATAGGTCATATTCACGGTTTTCATCCTGAAGAACAAGTTCATGCATAACCAAGCAACGCCTTCAGCAAGGTAACGACGTAAACACCGTCTTTGCCAATGGTTTCAGCAAGGTAACGACGTAAACACCGTCTTTGCCAGTTATAACCACACGAGTCAGAACTATGATTTTCACCCGAGAGTTTGAGACTGGGTACTGAAGAAGCACCATTAAATTAAACTCAATCATGTATTGATGCCATCACTTTTCCACAATCCTAGCAGCTACATGTGGTAAGATAGAAGTCTCGTCACCCCCGCTGCACAACAATACCCTTTGCGTCAACTCGTTGTTTATAGATTGTATCTCGCCGCCGAAGGCAAAGTGAACAGAGTAAGAGGCGCTAAAACTCACAAAGGAGCCAAATATCATAGCAGCTTCATCTCGCGTCCGTGCTCCAAAGATGATAATGCCACAGTGACGACAACACCAAGATGGGCCATGTCGTACATCACCATCCCACAACACCGTCGCACCTCTTAAAGCGATCGCTCATTGTTGTTGTCGCCGTCAACTAAACCACAAGTCCATCCCCGAGCCATTGCCAATCTGGCGCAGCTTGTTACGAACAACCACAGTAGCCGCCCCCATCGTGAGATTCCTTCATGGCGTGGCAGATTGGGAACAAAAACAGAGGAGAAGACGGCAGCTCGCACTGCGTCCTAGTGCCTTGTGCTAGGCGTCGACGGATGCAACAATTAGGTGCAGCTGAAGCGCACCCTCCCAGAGCACGTACACACACAAAACGGGGAGATGTAGCCAGCCACAAACACTACAAAAACGATCCAGCTAGGGCAATCTATAATCTATAATCTATATCTATATAACTTTACTAATAAAGCGCGTTTCTCCGATTTTTTGATCTATTCACCCCTGAAAAGATTTATTTTCTATCTGAGGTGGTACTAATTTTTTGTGCGTATGTCTGATAGAAGAGAAAAACTTTTGTCGAAATTTCATATGTGGGACGCGCGCGCTTTGGCCCAGCGAAGCGAGCCCGCTTATTATCCTCCTACACAGCTGGGAAAATCCTATTTGCCGCATTGGGCGGTAAATAATCAAATATCTGCACAAGGCGTCCAAGACTGAGCCGGCCCATTTTCCTATCTTTTTATTGTTCTTTTTTATCTTTATTTTCTGTACCTTTCTCTTTCTATATCCTATTTATTTTCCCTTTTTCCTTTCAATTTTATTTTTTCCATGAACTACAATTTTACAATAAATATTCAAAATCTCAATTTTTGTTGAAGTATTCATAAAATTTTAAGAATAACAAAATTTATTCAACATATAAATAATGTTCAAAACTTTAAATTTCTTTTCTCGTTATAAAAGTAGCTCAACACAAAAAAAAATCCATTTAAAAAAATGTTTGTCCTTTCCAAAACCGTTCCAGATATTTTTTGAAACTTACATTTTATAAAATGTTCCATATTCGAAAAATATTCTTGTTTTAGTGAAATTGTAATAAATCCAGAATAATGTCCGCGTCTAAAAACCATTTTCTAATTTTTTTTCTAAATTCCCAAAAGATGTTCCCGTTTTCAAATTTTGTTCACAAATAAAAAAATGTTTGCATTATTACAAAAGGTTCATTTTTTCAAATATACGAATTTTAAAATCCATTCCCATTTATAATTTTGTTCTTATTTTTCCAGAATACACAAAATTTTGAAGAAAAAAATCGATTGTAAAATTGTTCGGGATTTCAAAAAGTGTTCATGTTTCTAAGAATATTCGGCAATTCATATTTTTTTAGAAGTTCAAAAAAATTAAGAAACAAGAAATGTTTCGAATCTTATGCTATAGTATTTTCTTAAATATCCGCGCTGATCATTGGTTAGCAGTGCGTGTTTGTTCTATGCTGGTTGGCTATAAATGAATGAAATGGTGAGCACATGCCAATAAAAAAGAATACGTTTTTTGCTCTAATTAGAAGAAAAAATACTTTGGGCACATGAGCGCTAAAATGATCAATGAGAATAAACCCTGATAAAGAAGGGAAATTCATGCGTGATTATGCTAATGAAATGGGATTTATGCGTTGCAATTAGTAGTCCATCTGGTTACGCCATCATAGGAGAGAGTGGTCAAAGCAACCGTGTCACGAAGGTCGCCACGCAACCACCAAATAAGGAGGCAGCCACAACCCCAATATGGACGCGGACCTGGAATTTCTTTCAGCAATAAAGTTTTGGTAGCACAGTAGCAATAATAACAAGAACAGTAATAGTAGTGATTGTGATGGTTGTAACAGTAGCGGCAACAATAGTAACTTAGCAGAGATCAATATAGGAAAAGCATAGGTATTGGATCGATGATGGATAAGTATATTGGATGACATTCATCATGTACCAGTTGCGCACTAAAGCGACACATAACTAGCTCCAATTCATTAATATAATGTAGACATGTATTCCGTATATAGTCATACGTGTTTATAATAAGAACTTTCATTACATCTTTTGTCCTATCCTCCCGTGGCAGCGGGTTTCATAAAGAAATTTAAGGGATATTAAGGTCTCCTTTT
>CBMN011749031.1:0-10814 GCA_000582825.1 Hordeum pubiflorum
CCCCCCCCCCCTCCCCCCCGGCGGCGGGCCAGATCCCTCAACCAAGTTGGGCGAGTATGCACATAGGACGTGATATTCCATCTCTCCAATGGCTCCTGCCCGCTATGTCGCCAGCGGCCCAGTTTAAAGGCCGATCGGAGCTCGCGGAGTACTCAGATCGGTGCCGTTGTGTGCTTGCTGCAGCCTCCCATCTCAGGCTCCGGCAACGTCTGGTTCGTCGCCTCCTTTTTATCTCAGGAGATCGGAACTCGCATCCTCCTCCACCTCGTCCGCCGTAAGCCCGTGGTCTACTCCTCGTCCGCTGTAGGTAAGATGCAGGCTTTGGCTTTTCGATTAGAAGTTTTGTAAGGCAACTCCAGGACCAACGGAACCGATGGTATAGTGCAATACATGTACTAATCAAAACTACCTTTTACATGGCTCGATCCATGCATGCTAACCACCAGGAAGAAGATTCCCTGCTTTCTAATTTCCTGGTCCCTGACTCGGACTTGGTCGTTGTTGGCAATTGATTATCTTGTCAGTACTTCACAATTAGGATGATGCATTCCCGTGCTTCTCTTCGCTTGGTGCTCATTTCCCTACTAATTTATTCAACTAGGTGGATTTGTTTCTTGCCCCTGTTCTGAATCTCACTAATTCTTGGGTGTAAGTGGGCATGTATATGTTTTTTTATATTTTATATCTCTTGAAATATTCCTTGAAGAAAAATGACACATACTTAGAAAAATTGTTTAGTTAGATTCTTCCAAGTTTAGTTTTTCTTTAAATAGAAGTGGTAATATCCTCATCTCATTGTTTTAGGCTACAAAATTGAAATTTATGGGGTAGTCATGGTGCAGCCGACCAAAGGTATGGATGTTGCCAGCGGCCACAACGAAATCTAATTATGTCATTTTTGTTGGCATAATTTGGTTGGTGTAGCCACTAAACCATGGGAGACTTTGAGCACTCTGAGGCAACTTAAACAAATTCAAGATTCACAAACAATGAAGATTTTGTTGAAGCACATAAGTTTCATGCATGCATATATATATTGTACAAATAGATGGGTGCGGCAACGCGCGCCATCAGTGATCTAGTAATCCTAAAAACTTGTAATCTGTTGATCTGAGGTCTATGGATGTTCGGTCAAGCTTTCACCTGTTTTCATAATTTCATGAAGGTACCAGATCGAAAAAATTGCAATCCCAGTGTGTTTGCTAATAATATTGCAAGATACTTTTGCCTACTGGAGTATTCGAACAAAAATTACCGAGTACTTTTCAGTAAAAGTAGTGTACCAAAAGATAATATGTTGACTGTAGAAATGACTATGCAACGTACATATTTTGTTCCTGCTTCACATGTGAACCACTGTCATTGTTGTGTGTCTAATATTTGACTATCTATGTGGTTAACTGGTTATAGCTACTATTCTTCTTCTCAAAGTCATGACTGCTTTTGAGTGATCAAATTGTCCAGTGCCTTTGAGGGTTCAACATACTCTTTGATAATACGATATGCTATTTCCTTATTCGTACATACGATGGTCTATTTGAAAATCCCAAGGTTTATTGAATGATGTCTAGTATGATTCTGCATTTGCAAGTTAGCTCAAGTTTATCTGAACTTTATATGTAAATATTGGTATTGCCTAATTTCTCCGGTGGTTGCCAATCTCGCACTATATGAGCATAATGCACTAGTGTTTTTTTACAACATAAATAATGTTTTATAATCTGTTTAATTATGAGTAAGTTAGGATGATCCACAAAATAGCTGCCAGCATAGAAGCATACTCTAGGTTGTGTTTTGGGATGAATTTGATTCATCTCTATTTTTTCTTGCATGTGGTATGTGCAGCGCACTGTCAGGTGACATTGTTGATGCATATTCATTCAATTAGATCATGGGTAATAATATTAAGCATGAATGCATGACAGCTGTACTGACTGGTGCTAACTGATCTTATTTGTTATTAGGTCTGATCTCTCCGACCACAAGAAGCTCGATGAGCAATAAGCACTGGGATCCCATAAGCAGTAGTAACAAAGGCAAAGGCTATAGCTTTTCTATTGTGTACCATCGAGTAGCAAACATTGATGCAGTTTGGCAGTTCTTGTTGAACAATGATTATTTTACTCCTTCATATTTAGCCTGGCATGTGATGTACCAAAAATGCTCCTCTCATGCTATGTCACACTTGATGTGTATGTGTCTCTTATGTTGTGTTCGGTCTGGGATCGTGCAATTTGAAATGTATGTTTGATTATGTTTTGAAGTGGATGGATTAATGTTCTCATGTACTCTCATATGTGTGATGATGTTCACATATTTTTAATGACCAATATGTTTGGATTTTTTGGATGAATCGTGATGTAGCAGAAGCTTGAAATCAAATATGCATGAAATTTCGTACAGTACATATGTATGTGCAGTTTTTGTGTAAACGTAAGAGGAGATGGGCACACATATAGGTCTGAAAAGTTGTCTTATTTATGAAGGACGGGATGATGGTACATAAGTCATTTGAGGTGGTTACTGTAAAAGTTATGTTCTATATGTAACCAGCAGTAGGGGGTTTTCAAGAAATGTACACTGAGAGACCTCCACCTAAATCTGTACCACTCATCTTCCATCCAATGGCTCATGTTCATTTTTCTATTCTTTCACCCTAGGCTGTTTTTCTATTGTACTCAATCTTAATCAACCATCCATCTGGTTATTTGTATGATCGTCGATTTTTCTACGTCGCTCACGATAATAATCCATTTTGCAACACAGAGAGGAGAGGTTGATCGGAACCCAATTCAAGATCGAGGCAGGTAGGTAGAGTCCAATCAAGTCCGCCACCACACAGTGAAAAAGGTAGACATTATTTAACACTATGCATGTCTGCCCGGCCAGGGCCTTCAGTGTCAACGCTCGGCACTCGACGGGCCCGTTGCCATGTGAGGAGGTCAGAGCAGGCAGGCTGAGTGGCGACGTGTTGTTTGTTGCTGGAGAAAAAGATGCTGACCAAACTTGGATTAAGCTGCGACACTCGTACTTAATTTGGCTTCCGTAAAGTGTAGTTTTGGTGGCTGGGTCCGTCGTCCGGAATGCTTTGTTTGGGATGCAAGCAATGAGATGCTTGCTCGTTCTACGGTCGTACGATGTATTTCGACTGGATAACCTTGTTGCCTTGAATGTGTTAGCAAGTATAAGCGCTTGCGATAGGGCCATTAGGCCGTGAGAGTTGTTGGTAATATTTTTTTGGTGCTAGCTTGCGAGCGACGTGGCTGTTTTGTTGCGAAGAGTATACCCTGTGTATCACCTGACGTCGTAGCATATAGTACACCGTCTACCAAGGAAAAAAAAAAGGTACACCGTCATACCGTCATGCAGACAGTGAGTGGATCGAGTTTTTACACCTTGACTAGTCGCTAGTCGATGAGACAACGGGGTCACAAACAGTGAGCTGTGGTTCAGTTCAGTGGCCCCCGTCCCATGTGGTTGACTCGGTGTAGCTCAACAAACAACCGAATGGGTCGGCGGGGTGCGTGATCCATCGGTCCTGGTCGCCGTTGGCACGTCGCGAGCTGGCCCCCGGCTTGGGCTACTTGCTCCGAGCTACCGGCGCCGAGGCACACGCATGCGCTTGGGCCTTGGGAGATTCGGACTGTAGTATCAGAACGTCAGAATCCATCGGGTGATCGCTGCTCTGCTGTAGGATTCATGCCCAGATTTCACTGTTCACGACGCCACGTTCTGACCTGATGTATACAGGACGCGCGCAATCGTCGAGAGGTGGAGGGCTGGAGACAACGCGCATGGACAACGACTAGTCAGTCAAGCGCTCGAGCAGTGTTGTATTACGGCTCCATTTCGACAGGAAAATGGAGAAATCTCCCGCGTTCCGCTTCTATCTGCTGTAATGAAAATTAGATCATCGATAACTAGCGTTGTTACGTCCATTTATTTCTTCAGTAGAATGATAGGAGCTTTCATAAATATACGGATACAGAAATTTTCATAAATATATGGAGATATGAGACATGCAAAATAGATTAGCATAGTAATTGATAAATGGAAAGTTAAGCCTACAATTGGATAATTATTTTTAGTATGGAGTGAAGATTATGCATGCAACTAACTAATTACAACTAGACATTATTCAAGCTATGACGATTCATCACCTGGTCCAATCATTGCAATTTGTTTTTCGCAAGGTCACGATTAATAAAATTTATCACTTGAAAAGATGAATTTGAGGATCAAATGTCATTCTTCTCTATAACTAGGAGTACTTGCTAAGAGGAACTAACAAACAAAAGAGTTTTATGTACCTTGACTCCCTTTAAATCTTTCTATACTCAACAAATAAATAATATTAATTCTCAGATTATGCATTAGTTGGTGGATTTAACATGCCCACAATATCATTCATTGTGAACATAGAATAGCTCAACTTCAGATGACATTTCTGCACCAAAATAAGCGCCAAATTCGATAATATAGTTCAAACCAAGTACATGGATCTGTAGTGAAGGCCTACTTTAAAAAGGATCTAAGCTTAGCTGAACGAACCTGGCAGTTAAAACCATGTCACAATCAATCAAAACAAACTAAGAAGCAATATTGAGGTTTGTGAATGGGCAGAACTGATATATATATATATACTCAGATAATCGCCTTTTTTTGCATTTCACAAAATGGACCGAAAAAACTCTCTTTTTTCTGTTATTGTGTGTCTGCTCATGAGAAGAAAAGGTTTAGATGTCCGCTTAATCAGTATTCATCTCTAATTGCTCCATTTCTTATTGATGTCATCTAAACACATTGCAACCTGCACTTATAGATGCCCAAACTATGAATCATGTGTTGGCAACAGTGAACTAAGAAGACAAATTCTGCTTGACACTAAAGAATATATTACAGAACGGAAGGATTCTAGTAAGACAATTTTTGTTTACACTGAAGTCATGGATAAAATTCCGATAAACAAGGGAAGCTATCTCAATTGGAACATTGTCTTGTACATGATGTGAATGACAATTTTTTTCCATATCATTTGTGATGCTACCGCCATGAAGAAAACAAACTCAAGCTCACAAGTGTTATATTTTTTGTTTGAAAGAGTACCGAGTCTTCGAATTAAGGAGAGGGCCCTATAGAGAATAAAACGTGAATTAGTCCAGTAGGAAAAGTTTCGTTGACACTAAAGTCAAGAATAAAACATTCATAAATAAGGGCAGCTATCTGAGTTGGAACATTGTCTGGTCTACATGATGCGACTGATATTTTTTTTCACTATCATTTGTGATGCTACTGCCATGTAGAAAACAAATTGAACCTCATGTGTGTTATACTTTGTGTTTGAAAGAATATTTAGTCTTACAATTAAGGAGAGAGCTCTGTAGCGAATAGATTGGGAGCTAACAACGGTAAGATATCGTTGCAAGATTAAGCAAGGGGTGTGTGAGAGGACATAATTTGCATACCTTGAGAAGATGCAGTGTAGTTGCACTGAAAGTATGGAAACAAATTGAGTTCATGTTGGTCTCTGTAGCGACCCGACCCAAATGGATCAGTGTCTTCGTGCTTTCTGTGCTATCCCTGGATCAATATGCTAGCACACACAGTACATCGATGAAATACCATAACATCACATGTTAAAAAGACAACATAGATCCAGTTTATACCTCAAATAACACAGCGGAAAACAATCATAAGGGTGTGGAGTCCCATCAATGCCAACGGAAAGTTGAGTGTAGACTGTAATCCTACAACATAACTCTTACTCGTCGTAGAAATTATTGCAACATGATAAGTTGCAGCCGCGTAGGTGAGTACATTGAATGTACTCGCAAGATCATGGATAAAAGAAGATGGAAATAACTCTATCACTATATGTAGTATGGCTGTGGAGGCTCTATATTTAAGTTTTTGCAAAAAAGCTGATTTTTCCCTACATCAAAGGAATCCGATTAATTACTACAAATTAATGTCATTAATGAGATGGTTCCGCCAACCAAAATCTCATATCCCAAAGTCATTATTAAACCCAATAATCGATTTACAATGCGGTGTTGAGAGTTCCATGATAGATCCAATTTCAGAGGCTCAAGTTGTCTGTAACCAGGGACACGGCTAAGTGATTAGGTTTATACTCTGCAGGGTTTTGCGCACTTTACCCATAAGATTCGATCCCTCCTTTTACGTCCTCGCACTGCCTGCTGTTTGAGAACGGGATGAACGAAACATGGTCTTCCATAGAGTTTCCCTTACCACTGGCAGTGCCCATCCAATCCTACTGTTCTTCTACACCTTGTATCACTGTTCAGCCAGAGTCACAAGTAATATCAACCAAGTCAGAGCCCATATTGACTTGCGGTTGCACATGTAAGCTTCCGGTCTTGAAGTATCCTTCCGTCTCTTTGAGCATGGGTGGAGCTTTCCTCATGATAACTGGCCATCTCCAACTCACATAGGCACATAGGCTAACCTCTGGTTACTCTAGGGTGCCTGTCTTCCATTTCCACCCAGAGGTAGTTTGGAATCTTGGCATGAGTGTTGAAGTCTTGAAATTGTTGTCATAGATTATGAGTCATCACTCTCACAATTTTCATGAACACTCATACCAATCCACGTCTACTAAGCATAGCAATTGATAATAATAACGTTCTCGAGGCCCAGTAACCAGGACATGGGTGCCTACCTCATGATACTACCCAAGAACAAGGTTTCCAAATTACATACTTTGCATGCCTGGTAGAAAAGGTTGAATCTAATGCAATAAAACATGGGTAATCAATGACATGATCAAAGTGAACTTGCTTGGTACTTGTTTGTGAAGTTCATCGCTCTAACAAATCTGAATATTCTATTCACTGTGAGAATACCTATTGTAACCAAACAATTGCATTCATATCAGCAATCACACTAGTAATCAATCAAAAGGAATAACAATAAAAACTATAAAGAAACAAAGAGCAATCCAAAATAAGAATCAAAATAAACTTCACTAAAACCTAAAGAAAATTCAAGTTTCTTAGTAATTAAAACAGATAAACTTCTATGATAAAAAATTAAAATAAAAGAAAATATAAGGGTTTTAGTTAAACAGAAAGTATTTTAGTAAATCTTTTATTAGAAAAAACAATCAATTAAGAAGCTATTATAAAAGTCAAGCTATGAAGAAAACAAGATTTAACTCAAATCTGACTAAAACAATTATAGTAAACTATAAACTTTGTTCCTGATAACTAACATAAACTTTACTGTAATTAAATTAAAGAGGCAAAAAGAATTACTTTTTATTAAAAGAAAACAATTTCTTTTCATTAAGAACAAGCATAAAAAGGTTTTAATTGAATTGGATCTAAACAGAAATAAAATATATATCAAAAATTATTTTTATTGATTCTCCGGTTAAACAAAACAAATAGAAAAGATTAGCAAAAGGAGTTAACTAAAAACCTATTTTTAAATAAAAGCTATAAGAAAATTAGCGTTTAAAGTAAATCTGTTCAAATTCAAATTTAAAAATTTCAAATATGAAAACTTTTGATTTCATCAGAAAATTTATAATTTTGTCAATCTAATGCAATTGGAATCACTCAAAAACATTAAATTTTTTAAAAGATATTAATAAATCAAAAAAGAGAAACAAATATGAAAACTAAATAAAAACAGAAATGAACTAAATGCTACGGGACGGCCATGGGCTACGTGGCACAACGTGAGTGGCCGGAAGTGTGCGCTGCGGAAACTAAGGGATGGACGACAGGACGCTAAAGAAAACAGTTTGGCGGCGAATAAAAAAACAAATAACCGCTATCTTAACAAAACCGCCGGTTCGTATTAACTAAACCGAGGTAAAACCGATACCGGTTCAATTCAAATAGATCTAATGTACACCACGTAATCACTATCGGACGACTGAGATCGTTGCTCACCGGAAAAACAGAGGAGCTGGTCCCGTACTTGGAGATGACGGAGGCGCTGGCCTCTAGTCGATGCAGGCGACGATCGTGGTGGACTCCGGTGTTGGGCGAGCGCGCAAGGTGATGCGGCTTGGCGAGGGCTTTCCTTTGGCGATGAAATCAAAGGCCGGGGACAACAAGGCAAGGCGGGACGAGGTGGGTGGAGCTCCTATGCTGCGCTAGCTCGACGAGGGCGCGAGAGCTTCGACTCGACATTACGGTTGAAGAAATAGGTAAAAACCATGTCAAATCCAGTCTATCGATCGAGGTAAGAATAAATACAGAAGGAGCAGAGTCGGTATTGCTCACCGGCGTGGAGTTTCACTGAAACAGAAGCTTCAGCCGGTGAGATTATAACGACGAGGGCGTGTTCTCGAGGGGGTTTCGGGTGATGAAAGTAGGGGGAAACGAGCAAGGGTGTCTAGGGCTTTTATGGAAACAAGTATTGGAGGAGGCGGCGAATCCAGAGATCGAATCTAGAGCGGTTTCTTCGGGCGCGGCGGTGCTGTCATGGTCACCGCAGACTCTTGTCGGCTTGGAGAGGAAGAAGCTAACGGTGCGGGTCACATGGGTCAGCGGCAGAGGGGAGGCGAGCGAGGCAGCGCACGGCCAACACTTAGGCGTTTCGCGGGCAGGGTAGACCGTGGGCCGAATTGCCGGCCGGGCTGGTTGGCTTCGGTCTTTTTAAGGAAAAAGCTTTTTTCCTTTAAATAAAAACAAAGAAGAAAAGGGAAATTAGAAAATATCATAGACAAATTATATATCAAAATTCTCAGAAATTTCCAAAGAAAAATACGAACTATTTTTCAGAGACAAATAAAATACTTCTAAAAAGAAATTTTCTTGAAAATTCCAAATAGTGTTGGAGTTTGTTTTTCATTTTTTTTCTTCTGTTTTTTCCTTTTTCAAATATTTTTCAACTATTGTCTCTGATTTGTAGGGTCATGTTCCTCCACTCTTTTATTTTATTTATCACAGAATTGAAAAGATTTGAACTAAAAAATGAAAAGGAATTCACATAAACTTGGAAGTGCTTCAAATAAATTTTGAAATGGTTCCTCATCACTTCCCACTTTCTTTCATAAACTCTGAAGAAGTCATGTTATCTTCCCTCATGAAAATCATTGAGTGGTATAAAGTTTCTGGTTTGACCTGTTTTTCAAATGAAAGTCAAATTTTCATCAAAGGATGAATTGGGAAAGTCCTTTTATTCCCTCTTAATAAATTTTCAAAAAGTTTCAAATCCTACTCAGTTTCAAACAACAATTACACAAGCAAATCATAATTACTCAATTAGTAAAACATTCCAAAATTTAGTATTTTGGGATGTTACAAACCTACCATACTTGAAATGAATCTCGTCCTCGAGATTCGGAGAGGCTAGAAAGATAGGTTAGGGTTCGGGTCTTCTTGAAAAATCCATTGATTATCACAAGTGTCTGAGGTGCTACCACACTTAGAGTCAGAGGCAAGGTTCCATCAAAACTCATGTACTTCCTCCTTAGTGTTGACATCCATTGGTCTCCTGACATATCTTGCGATAACTCCTTTATTGACGTTCTTCTGGTATATGCATAACATTTCCTTCAAAATCTTCAGTCCTTTGGTCAAAATAAAGTTCTTCCAAGACTGGATATTCTTGGCTGATAGGTCTTGCGACAATACGAAACAACTATAAAAAATCTCATGGTGGTCAACCAATAATGGTTCCTGTAGAAAGAAGGTCTTGACTCTGTTCTCACCGTATTACGATTTGCAACAGGTGCCTTGTACAAGGGTTTCTCGTTATACCATTCTAAGGTTTAAACGGGCTTTAGCAATCGTCGTCACTTTACTACAGGTAAGGCGCTCTAGATTTACCATCCCCAATAGCAAGAGCGAATGATAAGAGTAGTCATCATGGTGATCAATCCAGTCCGCACCCAAAACATTACCCTGTATGAGGTTTAGTGAATCTCGTATTCTAACACTTGGGCATCCTCACAAGCATTGCAGAATATCTCTTGTCAGCGAACTAAGTTCGGATAAATCCATCGTTTCTACAAGCCAAACAAAACATCTATCGTTTCTTCACAACTCTTGGGTTTTCTTAACCTCGTATGAAACGTCTACTAATGAAATCACAGCTTCTTTGAGAGTTCTTCCTCCAATAAGATTATGCTTGCTCCTTATCAAATCCTTGGTCTGTGGGTTATGGGTCCACTTTAACACTTGTAAATCTTGACCCCTTCACCAGGCTACATATTGATAGGTATTCCCACATTAATATTCCTTATTATCTTAAACCCAATTGTACTTCATTCCTTTACACTCTTGGGGTAAACCGTCATATCATCAAACAAAACTCATGCTTATCTTGTCCAAACTCTACTTCTATGTTTTGACATGTTTAACACTTTTATCCATTAATCAAGTGGTCTTATAGGGTACTACCACCCTTAAAATGAAATGCACTAGTTATTTCATAAACCATATCTCTCGTATCTCCGAACATGATCACAATCATTGTTATCTAGAGTAACAACTCAATACATACAATTCAACATATGAGATCATGACACATTAACTTTATTGATTCATGAATTATTACAATCTCTGAGACTTCCATTACATAACTCAACTCCATGTCCTCATGAAAATAAGAGTGCTTCCTACTGCACTTATTACCGATATCAAAATCTCAACTACTTAGTTCCATCTTTCTTCATGTCTGGACATTTATCAGCATAATGTCCTGCTTCCTTGCAGTGAAAATAGATGACTTCCAAAAAGTCTCGGGCCTTCTTTGGGATTATGTAAGATCATTGGGTTCTTGGCTTCTTTTCTAGACATTTATCGGTGTAGTGACCTAAATTCTTGCACTTG
>CBMN011749075.1:0-11599 GCA_000582825.1 Hordeum pubiflorum
GGGGGGGGGGGTATATTGGAACAGATGGAAGAACATTTCCTAGATTGGCAACTTGAGTCGACCAACGTTTTCTGAGTGAGGAATGCTTATAAACTTGTCTTGTAGGAACATATGGCACATAAAAAAATTGTGCCTTGAGCACAAGATCTGGCGGGCACTAGCCGGGATGGGGCTTAATATGGAGGCAAAACAATTAAGGTTTTTGCTTGGAGATTGGTGGCTAATAACATATCAACTCAAGTAAATTTTCACATGCAGACGATGAAGGTACTTTCTACCTGTACATCATGTGGTAGGGAGGATGAAGATGCATTTCATGTATTCATAGCATGCTCAAAGCTTGTGCACTCTGGAGTGACATTCACTTGAGGTTGAGACATTACTAGAGTTGATTCCATTATGAATTATGTCGCGCGTGGTTGTTTGACCTTCCGAATCACCTACCGCAAGTTACATGGATGACGATAATTATACTTACATGGAAAGCTTGGCATGTTCACAAATCACAATGACCCCATCGCATTATACTAGACATATTAATCACTTTTTTGCGCTTGTGTCCTCATCTAATCAATCTTGACCCTGTTCCTCCTAACTATAACTGAAAATTAGATGGACTGGTACTAAAGCAGCACGGAGTACTTGTTAGCAATACATTTTCTATTTGATAGTATACATTTTTCGCACAACTACTGCATTCAAACATTTCTCTTCATGGAGTTTGTTCTCGGTAAAGATAATCTAGCAACTTTGAATTGGAGTCGTAGTAAGCTTTGTGCATTTGCAATAAAGAAGAGATCATTAAACTTCTTTTTCTTGACAGTCATTTCTCTTGTCTTAATTGGTTACCCGTTACGTTGGCTTTTAATTTAACACTGGTACCTCGATATCTCATATCTTTGAGAACTGGCTTAATGGGACCCCGTGAGCACTAAAATTAGCTATTTTTTTGAGCAAAAGAAGGGCTCCCCTCCTCCGATTTCCATTACTAGAAACCAAGTTCAACTACAACTAGAAGTATGTACAAACTACCAATAGCAGATCGACCAGGTACTTAGGGCTAAAAGCTAAGCCAACAGCAGCAAAAGAGCAGCTCCCCTTCAGTCCTCACCCCACCTTCACCTGTCATAGCAAGAAAGGAAGGGGGGAAGGCAAGAGAGAAAGTTTGTCTCAACCAACACACATCCTCATCCAGATAACAAATTATTAAGAGGTTGCATAAAGTAGGGAAGAAATGATATAAGTCCAATCCAAAAGAAAACCTTGCGAATACTACTAGAGCATTCAGCAGATCCAACATTGTCATCTCCCTGTAGGCGTGGAACGGCGAATCTCCACCCCTCGGACGATGTATAGACCTCACTTGCTGCATGTTCGAGCAGCCTTGCTCCCAGCTCCAGCAACTTTCTGTCGGGGTCCTTTATCTGCAATATAGACCAAGCCACAATCCAATAACATGTAATTTTAATCAATGTCATGGGGTCATTAATATATTTTTCTTTCAAATATGATACCATTTCTGCATTTCCAAAGAGACCATAACAAGGAAAAAATCCCAACAAGGACCGGCCTTTTATCATTCTTCTGAAAAGACCTCACCCATCTACCCATACATTCATTCATGGAGAAGGGGATATAATTCAAATTAAAGGGGCACTTGACTAGACTCCACAGAAGGGAAGCAGGAGAGCATGTAAAAAAATATAAATGATCAATAGTTTGATCAACCACCACAAAAAACACATCTCCTTTCCCCTTTCCACCCTCTCCTAGATAGGGAATCTCTGGTGAGGATGGATTTTCTGTTAGCTAGCCTAACAAAAAAATTGATTTTGGCAGAAACTTTGATCTTCCATAGATACTTCTATGGGAATTTAATTTTTTTTTCAACCACCATTTCTCTGTAAAGAGATTTAACAGTAAAAAATTATCAACATTGATCATCCACTCTACCTTGTCCTTACCAGACCCCATTTCAACATTTTCAAATCTATTTTTGAAACTCCTCCATAGATCCAGGGTTTTCCCATGTGAGGTTCTTCTAAATTTAAACTCCCTCCATCCCAATTGCAAAGCTTCAACAACGATGATGTCATGATCAAAGTTCATATTTTATAATCTAGGATATTCGTCTTTAAGAGCTTTGTCATCAACCGAGAGATCTTCCCAAAACCTAGTGTTTTTTTCCATCCCCCATTTTTTTCTTAATGTGCTTGTAAAACATCTCTTTGACCTTGAGCAAACCATCCCAGAACTGAGAGTCACCTGGTTGCTTTTTGGTTCTAGAGATACATCCATCAGTAACATATTTCCCTGAGAATAGATTGCCATAAACCTTCCTCAGTCTCTAGTTTCCAAAACCACTTAGCTAGTAGTGACTTAATCATATTCTCTAGGTTTAGAATGCCTAAACCTCCATAGTCTTTTGGTGTACACCATTGCTTCCAATTCACCAGATGATATTTTTTTCTCATTCTCATCCTCCTGCCATACCAATCTGGCTCTATAGAAATCAACTTTTTTGACAACTCCAGCAGGCATTGGATAGAAGGACATCATGAATAGGGGAATGTTGGTCAGACATGATTGGAACAAAGTGATCCTTCTTGCTATGAACCCCAACAATCTCCCTTGCCAACAACTACACCTTTTTTCAATTTTATCAGTTACACCAACCCAATGTTTATTTCTAATTCTATTTTCTGAGACATGCAACCCCATATATTTAATTGGGATTTCCCCCATTTTGCAAGTAAATATCTCTTGATATGTTGACTGCTTGTTGACAACATCTCCAAACAACATTAGCTCACTCTTATGGAAATTGATCTTAAGCACTGACATTTGTTCAAAAAGTACATAAAATCAATTTCAGGTTTTTAGCACTATCTAAATCATCTTCCAATAGAAAAATAGTGCCATCATCATACTGCAACATGTTGACTCTTGTGTTTAAGTTTTCACAAAAAAAACCTTCAACAAGCCATGCTCTTTAGCTCTATTCATAATAACAACCAACTGCAATATCAAAGAGCAGTGGGGGCAAGGCATCTCCTTGCCTTAGACCCTTGAAGGGTTTAAAATATGAATCAATATTATCATTTACTTTAACTCCTACATGTCCCCCTCTCATGGTCTCCATGACCCAATCACACCATTTGTCAAGGAAACCTTTCAGCCAAAGCATCTGAATCACAAATGGCCATTTGATTTTGTCATATGCTTTCTCAAAATCTACCTTGAATATAAGAGAACTTTGTTTCTTTTGATGTATGGAATTAAGGGCCTCATGTAATACAACAACCCCCTCCATAATGTATCCCCCTTTAATAAAAGCAGTTTGGTTAGAAGAAATAACAGGAGACACACATCTGCTCAACCTATTCATCAACACCTTAGTGATAATTTTGAAACTAACATTTAGCAGACAAATGGGTCTGAATTTTTGTATTTGCTTGCCATCAATGGTTGTTGGCACTAGTGTGATGATGCCATAATTCAACCTGGAAATATCTATTGTTCCATTGGCTAAGCCATCCATAGATCTTTCAAATCCATTTTGACCAATTCCCAAAAATCCTGATGGAAATCAGTAGGGAATCCATAAGGTCCAAGACTTTTGTTTGTTTCTATCCCAAATACTACCTCTTTTATTTCTTTCAGGGAGAAGGGAGCGATTAGTTCCTCCTTGTCGGCATCAGAAATTTTAGTAAACTCCTGTCCTGCCATAGAGATAAATGCTTCTTCAGGGTGACCAAACAGGGTTTTATAAAAGTTTGCAATATATTTCATTAAATTTTCTTCTCCTTCAATCACCCCTTCCTCTTGTTCTAGAGAGATAATTCTGTTTTTTCTCCTTCTCACATTAACCTGTGCGTGGTAGTATCTAGTATTTCTATCTCCACCTTTGGTTTCTTTATCTTTATATCTTTGTAGCCATTTTCATTTCTTCCTGTTTTGAAAATCTATTCAGCTATTCCCTGAGGTCTTTCTGCTCTTTTCTATCAGTAGCAGTAAGTCCCATTCGTTCAACATTTTTGTCAATGGTGTCTAGTTTTTGTATGATTTCCACTTTAATTTTCCTATACCAAGCATCAACATTTTTGTTCCAGCCTTTAATTTTCTTCCTCAGCTCTCTCATCCTTAGTTGTCATCTATCTATGCATTATCCCATATAATTGCCTCTCAAAAATTTGCACACAAAATCCTGGAAACTATCTCTCAGAAACCATGCATTTTCATACCTGAAAATAGGCTCTCCTCCCCTTTGCTCCCCAGAATCCAAGAATAGAGGGGTATGATCAGAGACCTCTGTTGCAAAAGCTTGCAATATGCTGAGAGAATATTTCTCTTCCCATACAGGGCAGACTAGGACCCTATCTAATTTCTCATATGTGGGGTCGGGAAGATTATTTGCCCAAGTGAAGTTTCTTCCATTTAGGGGAAACTCCATTGTTTATTGTTCATTGCTTTATTTTTCTCAGATTCCTTTCTGATAATATTAAAATTCCCTCCAACCAAGCAAGCCAGAGGGTTGTCATGATATAGCCTGACTAGCTCAGCCAAGAAACTAGCTTTCTTTTCATTCTGGGCATCACCATAAACAGCAACAAGGTTCCAATGAAATTTGATTTTCCTATCCACCACCAGAATCCTAAGGAAATATTCCCCATGTTCAACATTGATAATATCAAAATAATCTTTGTTAATACCCACCAAAATCCCCCTAGGTAGCCCTTTTGGTGGATTCCAGTGCCATTCAAAATTTCTACCACTACACTGGTTATGTAATTCACTTTTAGTAAACTGCTTTTTAATAGTTTCCAAAATCCCAATAAAATCTAGCTTTTGATCCCAAATCATTTCTCTCTATATCTCTTTTTTGGGTCTTTCCCCATACCTGAAGATCCCTTTCATTAGATATATATCTTAAGTTTTCTTCCTTCTTTTCTTTTTATTTTCCAGAACTACTATTGCAATCGACTGCTTCACACAGCTCAGTCCTGGTGAGCAGTTTTTTTGCAATTTCCTTCCAGAGAACATTCCTCTTAATTTCTAGAAGTGTTCGTCTTCAATTTATGCATCAGAGAGTTCCAAATCTGAACACAATTCTTCTACAAGGGTATCCTAGATGTTAATGTTCACTGGTGTACCAACATCTTTCACCTTTTCACCTGATTAACAATGTTTTGCGGTAAAAATCCCTCCTAGCTTCCTCCATTTTTTTAATGATCTCAATATTTTTTCTATCATATCAAGAGAACATCCTAAATCTACACCGGTACCCACCAAAGAGGTTAGGGTTAGATGTAAAAGGATTTGAATTCTCACCATAATTGTCTCTTTCTTCGGCTCTCAGTTTAGCCATGTCTTCCACTTTCTGATCTTCTTTACCTCTATGTCTCAGGCTTCTTCTCAACATTTCTTCTGTCTCCTCCTCTTTTTCCACATCTTCCACCTCAAGATTTGCCAGTTCCAGTTCATAAGCCTCCCTGTTGGCAGCCTCCAGCATCAGCTGTTGCACAACCACTTTTTGGGATGTCAGTTCCTCTTCTAATTTCCTTTTATCCTGTTCCAAGTCCAACATCCTTTTCTCTTCTTTAATCCATAGAGCACTTTAATTGTCTCAGCTTCTCTTCTTTCAGCATATGAATCTTCTTGTGCATCAGGTCCATCTCTCTCTGCATTCTGCTTCTATCATTAGACATATCTTTCATTGCAACTCTGAGGGATGTTTCCAAGGCTTCTTTCAGACTGTCATTCTTCTTATTAATCTCCTCAATTTGAGCTAAGGTTAAGCTTCCCAGAGTTATCTTATTTTTCCCAGCTTCTTCCACTCTAGGTTTTTTCCTAGACTCATCATCCTCTACTCCATTTTCCATATCACCGCTACTACCTGATTTGTCCTTGTCATCTTTGTACCACCCCATCTCAACCATAAAATCAGCTATTTTATGTTGGTGTTAGTGTTTTGTGAGTATATTTTTTTGTGTGGAGGAGAAGTGAGCAGCCCACCACGAATCCCGGCTTGGGAACAGGCTGTGGCGTCCAGACTGCCCAAGCGTAGCTCCCCCGTCTGTACCTGAAGATATTCCTTTGCCGGTCCCGCTAAGGGCCGGAATGAAGCCCATCACGGTGGCCGTACGTGATCGTGAGCGTTTCAAGGATCAACGTCGTGCCATCTTGCTCCTCGGCCGCTAGCGACCCAGCTAGCTACTGCCTACCAGATTATGTCGTCGCACCGTAATTCCGACTGGACGGGGCAGGCGAAACTTTGCGACTTGTGTGCTATACCTTTCCTGACGCCATACACATATCGCCGGGACAGACATGAGTAGCAACGGCGAGGAGCAGGCTGCAACGATGTAGAGGCCATCGGAGGAGGCGAGCACCTTCAGCGAGGAGCAGGAGGCGCTAGTGGTGAGCGCGTGGGACGCCATAAAGGGGGACTCCGCCGCCATCGCGCTCAACTTCTTCCTCAGGTATAGTACAGTACAGTACGGACGAATGTTCATATTTGCACTGCCGTTTGATGCATCCATCCATTCACCTCAATTATAGACTTATAGTAGCAGTGCATACAGTATACACCCACGTAGAATCTCCGAAAATTGATAATAATAACAGTGGGAGAAAGGGAAAACAGATTTGATTTTTGAGATCCGGGCACGACGCGGAAGATCGGCCAAAAGTCTCCAGCGTATCATCAGGTAGCTGGCTTTTGCTACGTCAGAAGTCTCTGCCCCGTTCACGCACTCAAGGGCCATCCATCTACAAAATAATATCACCTCGAGCCAGCAGAGAGCCACCCGGCCTTGCCTATATAAACCATCATCAGAACCCGTACCGCTAGATACGATCGATCACACGCACCAAGAAGCAGAACAATTAAGAAACACGCAGAGAGGCAGGGAGAATCGATGGGGTTCAGTGAGGCGCAGGAGGAGCTGGTTCTGCGCTCATGGAAAGCCATGAAGCCGGACTCCGAATCCATCGCTCTCAAGTTCTTCCTCAGGTGTCCTTTCACTTGCATTGCTCACGCGTCATGCTGGAGTAATTAGGAGTACAGTATTAATTAACGCCTTGCATTGTTCTGACATTATATATTTATATATGAAGGATCTTCGAGATCGCGCCGGCGGCGAAGCCGATGTTCCCGTTCCTGCGCGACGCCGGTGAGGACGCGCCCCTCGAGAGCCACCCGAAGCTCAAGGCGCACGCCGTGACCGTCTTCGTCATGGCCTGCGAGTCGGCCACGCAGCTGCGCAAGACCGGCGACGTCAAGGTGAAGGAGGCCACGCTGAGGCGGCTCGGCGCCACACACGTCAGGGCCGGCGTCGCCGACGCGCACTTTGAGGTGGTGAAGACGGCGCTGCTGGACACCATCGAGGGCGCCGTCCCGGAGATGTGGTCGCCGGAGATGAAGGCCGCCTGGGAGGAGGCCTACGACCAGCTCGCCGCCGCTATCAAGGAGGAGATGAAGCTCGCTGCCTCGGCTTGATGCACGCGGGCGGTGTGCTGCGTGCTCTGCCTTGATGAGCTCTCTGCAGTGATGTTCATGTGTGTACCGTACCGTAAACGCTGCCATAACGACACGTGAGGCAGCTAAAAAAACATCACTACCTTATACTGTACGAGTATTAGTTCCTTCAATTATATTTCATAGAATTACACTTTCCGAATACTACTCCAACCATTTCAAATTATATAAGATGCTTTGAATATTTTATTAATATAGACAAACAGAAACATCACGGTAGGAACATCTGTGTACCGTACCGTAAATGTTGCGTGCTCTATCTTATAATGTAGGAACATCTTATAATTCAAAACGATGAGAGTACATCGTGAAGTTGCATAATTTGGTAGTGCGGAGCCCACGCGCTACACGACACACAAACACATCTTGCTAGAAAAAATCTCTCATACATCCCTTCACTATCTCTCCAGAAAAAACGGATCGTCTCCTCTCCCGTGTCTCTTTCTCTCTCTCCTTGTTCTCATCTCTCGACACACTTTCCTCTCCTCGGAATTTCTACAATGATGAAGACGAACAGGGGCGGCGATATAGGTACTTATGTCATTAGAGAATCTCTAACCGATTCCCTATAATTTAGTGGAGGATACAGCTGAGTATCATTCCTCTAACGGTGGCCGGACCTAACCAATCCCCTATATTTAGAGGAAAATGTTTTTTTCCAGTGCTTTTAGCCTAGCCGCATACATTTCAAACAATTGCACACAATATCATCAATCGTTTGAATATTTCAAAACAAACATGCACAACATACAAACCACAAACACACACATAGTTGCACAGATCGCAAAATTCAAATTAAATGCAAATAGTTCATCCAAAAGGCATCACATCGATCAAGTTTGATCCAAAATCGTCACAACATAGCATACTTTATGTCGCGGATCGAGCCGAAACAAAGCACGCAACCCGAACCCAAACAACATCCTCACTAAAAAAATATGACCACCATCATCACCACCATCTCCACGACCACCATCACCATTAATACTATTCACACGGCAACCAACAACAAGAACAATCTTCATCACCCTACGTCGCAAGCAATCACCAAACAATGCATTGGCCGAAAGGAAAAACCATTTTATTACCTTCATGGCATTTCGTCGACCACTTGGCGGCCACAGTCCTTGTTGGCGGCAAACGGTGGTCGGACACGTCAGAGGAGTGGCCATAGGGGTGGCCGGAGACAAAGCATGAGGCACCAGACGAGGACGAGGCACAAGAACCACCCTCTTTTTATTCTTCTTCACCACGTCATCGGCGAGCGCCGCCATGGCCGCCGTCAACTTCCTTGCCCACCTGCCGGCGGCTGGAGCAACGAGAGGGCGGCCTGCCATCACCGAAGATGCAGTGGCCTTGCCACCGACCTTGCTGTCGGCGGTAGTTGTCGACGAGGTGGACTACAAAAGGTTTTTGGTGCCCAACCTCTTTTTTAGGGCGGGCGGTGGCGTAGGAGGCGTTTCCAGCAGCGACAGAGGCTGGCGGGGTGGCGGACTTTGGGCATCGGTGGTGGCTGCGATGAGTATGGGCAGCAGGGGCATGAATGGGTGGCCGCTCGGGCGGGAGACGTGGGGAGAAAAATTTACTCCGCGTGGCCTCTGTCGAGTATATTTGAGAGACTTGGCCAAAGTTTTCGGACCGAGGAGGACAATTTATCCTCCTCTAATGGTTTGCGAGTTCAGTTAGGTCTGGTTAGTCGCATATTATCCTCCACTAAAGGACTATAGGGCTCGGTTAGAGACGCTCTTAGCCGCGAGGATCAAAAGGAGTAGAGACGATATTGCCGCGATAGAGTGTCCTTTTTGCATGCCGGCACAAACCACAAGGAGTGGTGGGGCTCTTGAGCCTCTTTTCTTGAGGCCTTGCTCTTCTCCACCATGGACGAATATGCCAGCCCCTTTAGCTTGCGGGTTCGTCGTCTCCCATGCAACACTGCTCATCCACGGCCACCTCGGCTTCCATCTCCCTTGAGACCATGGCACCCGACTTCAGCGGGATGGAACCAACCATGACGCTTGACTAAACCGCGTGATGGAGCAACCCCGACTAACGCATGTACTCCCTATCTTCCCTAATCGCTACGAGGTCCAAGCCCCGCCCTTCTCCTTCCTCTTGTTTGCCGGTGAAAGTGCAATCATGTCCTTACATCATACTTTTTGATGCTGATGAGAATATACATGTAGGGGACTAATTATGTTTGTCAAGTAAATCTCAAGTTTTAGTCCCTGTGTGACATTGTGTGTGAATCACAGACAAATGGAATGGATATGACTCAAGGAAGAAGAAACAAAATATTCACGAGGTTCATCTGTTTCTTCTTGAGTATAGGGATCCCACACTTTCTTGAGTATAGGGGTCCCACACTATTAAGAGGGGATCGATAGGGCTAGTGAACGATTTGCTCATGTCATCACAGTTTCCAAATGCTTCCTTCTAGCCTTCCCACCAAACGAAATGCCATCATATTCCATCCATTTAGTTCTCAACCTTTATTCCACACTTGGATCTTCTCCCTTGTTAAGTATGCACAAATTCCCCACTCGTAGGCAGGATGTCCGGACCCTAGCTGGAAATCCGACCGGGCACCTACAAAACCTATGTGAAAACACTCCCTGACAGACCAGATGTACAGTTCATGGCTGGATATCCGGGAACAAATGCCTGTCCGGATGTTCGGAACCCTCCTGGATATCCGGCCCGAGGGTCCATAAGGGTGGCAGAAATTTGTACACGGCTGTCGGATGTTCGGCTCTCACTGTTGCCCCAAATGTCGAGGATCCTCCCGGAAATCCGGCCGTGTGTGTCCAGTACCGTAGCTGAACTAGTGGGCTATGGTTTGGAGGAGGAGCAACCCCTTAGGGCCACCACATCAAAGGGAGGGAGATACTTCTAGGATCTTCACCCCTCCTCCATGCAGATTAGAGCATCTACAACCAGACTTAGAAAATTTGGCCCCTAAACGCCCGCGGACGCTGACGGGCGTGTCTGTTTTGAGCTCATATTTGTCCGTTCATATAACCATACTCCTCATTTCTTTTCCTTATATGCCCAGTCGCTTTGCATGTGATTGGTGGAGATGAGGAGAGAGAAAGAAAAGAATGAANNAAGAAAGAGAAAAGGTGGTCCGGATGGGCCGCGTTCAACATGGCGGACTGGCCGGGCGTGTGTCGTGGGGATGTCACGGCAAGTGTCCCCATAGTAGAACTTAGTTGCGAGGCCATAGCGGCTGGGNNAAGCCTTGGATGGGGTTGATCGGGAACGAGAGAGATGATTTACCCAGGCTCGGCCCTTCTCGTGAGGTAAAAGCCTACTCCTTCTTTGTGTTTGCTTATTTGATGTCAAGATCTCGATTACAAGGGTGATGTTTCACTAACTATGGCTCGAGAGCTTTTAACTTGGATCTGTCCTCTTGGACGACCCGTGGCTTGCCCTTATATACTTGGTCAGGTCCCTAGTGTTACAATGAATCCGGGTCATGCACGTTCTCCACTCCTTACCGGAGTGGGACTTCTCCTAAGCCGGCACCGCCTATGCCGGCTCAGGCAGTGGTCCTGTGAGCCGACCTAGGGACGAGCCGTCCAAAGATCTTGTCTGGATCAGGCCTTTGGTCTTCTCCCTGGCCTTCGGGCCAGGTGTGTAGGGTCTTTCCCTTCATGGGTCGGCTTACGTCCAGGCCCACATATTTTGTGACCCGGCATGGGCTGGCCGACTTATGCCAGGGGTAATATCCCCAACATTAGCCCCCAGTTTATCCTGGATTTATACATGATAAGCTCGCCTCTTACACTTAGGCATTTACACATCTTGCACAGATCTCCGCGAAATGACACGTCATGAGGTGGTAACGAATCCAGGGTAGAATCCTGGTCAGGGATATCCATATCCCATAAAATCAGGAATATCCCTAATTTGTCGGGCTGACGCCTCGGGTCTCGCACCCTTTCCTTATAAATAGGCCGGTGGGAGCGTGATACGTCTCCAACATATCTATAATTTTTTATGTTTCATGCTATTATATTATAAATCTAGGATGCTTTATAGGCTATTTTATATCATTTT
>CBMN011749079.1:0-10765 GCA_000582825.1 Hordeum pubiflorum
CCCCCCCCCCACACACACACAGGAACCGACCATGGCCGCCCCATCGACACCGGGGGACGCCAGAAAGGCCCAGCCAGGGTGATAGCGAGGAGGGGACGTACCAGAGACGCATCGAGCGGAGAAAACAGCGAGGGTCAACGTACGATACGCGAAGAAAAAAGAATAATGACGTACGACCAGAAGCAATCAACGCTTTATTATTAGGTAGAGATATGTTAGTACCTCTTCTTTTTTTTAGGAAATGTTAGTACCTATGTTACTCTGACTGTAACTAGTATAACTACGAAATTAACAACTCTTCTTTTTTTGAGAGAGAAAGAGAACTATGAACAAGTAGTCTTGGGGCAGAAAGCTGCGGTAGCTCCGACTAATTTCGTTGCTACCCATGTGTTGGGGGGCTAGTTAACCTGGAAGGAGGGAGCAGTTGATTCCTTGATGCTCGTGTGTTTGCGAGCCCAGTAAGAATGTAGTGTTGTTTAATTCACCTGCTACACAAAGGCATTGGTGTGCGCACTTGCAGGGTATCTAAACGGTCGGCAACAAAGTAATGCGACAAACAGGCGATGTTACTGCTCTAATACAGTTTATACTTGTCTTCCCTCTGTCCCAAAATAAGTGTCAGTTGATCTAGTAAAAAATTCATACTAATTTAGTATTAAATCTGCGACACCAATTTTGGGACGGAAGGAGTACCAAATTGCCAGCAACACGCAATTTTGTTTTCCTGTCAAGTTCTGAAGCATACTCCAGCGAATATCAACCAAAACAACACCATTTCGTCTATCATCGTAACATAAAAGGGTGGGACAAAAATGTATCAACACAAAATACACAATGGCATCTCAATCTAATCCTGATCAACACCTCATCCACAAAATGTTCTACTCTTGGCTTATTCTCGGTGTACAAAAAAATCCCCAGCATCTGCTCTGCTCGTTGAAGGGCAAGATTTTCCCACGGTGCAGTTACAAGCCAGCCACACTTGCGTCGGACACCGGCTTTGACGAAGGGATGCAAGTAAGGCGGAAAGAGCAGCTTTGACGACAACAACAGCATCTTGGCAAGCCATGTAATCCTACTCCTCGGCCTTCTCCTCCTTGGCAATGTGGAAGCCTTCGATCTTACACGCAATCTCCTCTGCTCCAGCCTTGGGTTTACCGTTTGTATCGACTGCCTCCTCGGCCTCCGCATTAGCTGGGCTCAGCTGCCAGATCCTAATAGTACCATCTTCCGACCCTGAGGCGTATGATTCGCCCCCAGGTGCAAACCGGACGCAGTGAACTGGACCATGATGCCCTTTGTTACAGGCTGCACAACACAGCAATAATACTCGGGTATGTCAGCACGGCAAAGTGTAATTGAGAGAGAAAGGAACTAATAATAATGGACAACCAAAAGTTCCCAAAAGTATATAAAATGAAGCACAACCAAACCAGTAACATGATAATACTGCAACATAAATACCAGCAAATAGTGAATGCAGAATATCAAAAAACACATGAAATATTGATGAGTGAAAATAGTAGTAATAAACTAGTCTCGGTGCCGGTGGGACTCCTGCGTAAGATTACATTGATGAGTCCCACCATTGAAATATAGAACAAATAATGATGAATTTCCAGTATTCCTTTTCAACTGCTTTATATAATACTAGATATTTGGGCAGCAATGACTACAAGGTGCAACAACTTCTACTGCATGAATTCCTTTTCAGAGTTAATGACAAGTGCAACAAGAATGACCAGATAAATGTAGAATAAAAGCTCGCCACTCAAGGAGATAACTTCTGAACACAGAATTTTAGTTTCATGGTCTTGATTGTAATTAACAGAAGATTTCACGTTTGGAAGCTACAAATAAGATAAAACCAAAATAACATATAGGGCTGGTGTTTCTGTTTGGATAATGCAAACCACACTGATTGAAGAGAAGAATGGATGATTAAATGTTTAAACAGATTGACTTACTTATTTCTTCACCGGTGAGGAAATCAAATACATGAACCCACATATCTTCTCCTCCAGCAATGAATTTGCTCCCGGACTTTGGCTCAAGTGAAGCTGACTCCACAGTAAACGACATATCATAGCTTTTAACAAGCCCAAAGCTGCATGATAACCACCAAAAGGTTTGTACGTAAGGAATTGATCTATTCGTATGGTGCAGAAAATGTCAACAGAAAAAGACTTACTGATTAGCATCCCAAAATTTTACACTTGAGCCATCAGCTGTGGTGATGAACCTGCCATCCTGGCTTACTTCTGCACTAGTAACAGGTCCCTTGGTTTCAAGAGTTTGGACAATTTTTTCACTCCTCACATCCCATAATCTGTCAAAACCCATAGTAGTTATTCGAGACGGACAATGCTATGTAGCCAAGCAGTACATGTTTAGGATACCAAAATAGAGTCATTTCCTCCACAGACAGACAAACACACCTTACTCCACCAGTATCAGTGCAGGAACTCAGTATAGTTTGGTCATTATGAAGCCAAGCAACAGTTCGGACAGAACCAGGTGATTTGTCAAGTTCTTTCGGAGCAACATCTGGTTTGTTCAAATCGTATACACGCAAAATCTTTTCCATACCTCCAGTAAGCAACAGGTGGTTGTCCTGCAGTGACATTTGTAATTTAATTAGGTTAAAAACTGCTCATGAAAGACAACTCCAATCGGCTAAAGCATGTAAAATGGCCCGGATTTCCGAAGCCAATGTTCGGTTTTGATAGCCAATATACTTTAGGCAGGAATAACATATTAGATGAGATCGGGCTTTAATTTAGTATACCATTAAAGTGTTATAACAACCAACATTAGGAACAAGAAGGGATGAAGCAGGGAATCAGTTTGAACAAGCAATACCTTAGAAAAGGCACATGCACGGACTATATGCTTGTGTTCAAATGAATGTAGTTCATCGCCTGTTAGTGCATCCCACACTTTACTGGGAAGAAAAGAAAATGGAGGTGTCAATGGATATGTCTATGAAAACAGTATTGACATCAGGAATATGAAGATGGGGCAATCTATGAGTATTGACATCAAAGAACTATGATGTTTGCTGATTAGCATTATTTCTTGCAAACATGCTTGTTCTTATTGTCCTGCACACACTTGCAACAGATCTTTCATTAAATCCATTTTGTACTAAGCCCTAGTTTTGAACTAGAATATATATTTACAACGGAAGAAATTTAAGCGAACAATCTGCATCCATATGTATCTCATGTCGGATTGTATATACTGATTTATGTATATGCACATTGACCTACTTATGAATGCTCATTAATTCCTAAGTCTGACTTAAGTACTCCAAAATGTAGCCAACAGGGGACAAGACTAACCAAATTAGCAAACCATGTGCAGTTTAATGGCTATAAGTGAAATTTGGTTAAATAACTTTGCAATATTCCAAATCAAGATGTAAGAAAACATGCAGTTATTGCGGTACCAGACACACATTAGTGCAGCACTACTAGCCATCAATATTGTCCACATCTTGCCCTTTGCCTCTACTTCTCACTGTCATGCTGACTGGGCCAACTAGTGTCATGGTTACCCTTGTGTTCCAGCCTCGGAGGTAGCCTCTTTCCCACCCCCGCCTCCACTCAACCTAACTGGCTCACATACGACTCGCCACCACCGCACACTGCCCCCCGATCCCGCGTCCGACAGCACCATCAACACCACCAACCCTAATTCATTAATTGTACAGTCTAGGCCTCAAGGATCCTGGTGAACCAGCCCTAATAAATTGGACCTTAATCCTAACCCTGCTGCCAGCAGCCACCTTTGTCTAAGAAGAACACTGTCATTGTGGGAGAAGATAAGGACTGGAGAGGTGGCAAAACGACTTAACATACTACCACCAGCGCAGAAGCATTACACACAGAAAAAAAGGACACAATACATAGGTAAGCATCAATTAATACACTAATAAGGATGTATATTCCACTTATGAGTAAACTAACTTAGAACCAAACAATGCATAAGAAAATCATACGCTGAAAAGTCTGCAGAACCAGAGGCAGCACGCAGAGCATTCGTGTCAAGGCAACAGCTCCAAACAGCACCTTTATGACCTTCAAAAGTCCCAATCCAATCTCCAGTCTCACCATTACGAAGCATTGGGTTTGAGTCTGCAAAGGGAAGTGCACAATATTAGATATAGTTGATAAGCAATCAAACAAGACTACATTTCTCTAACGCATAGTGAAGTTCACTGCAGGGTAGAATCTCAATTGATATGCTTTAAAATTTACGTTCACTCTTTTCCAGTATTTGACTATTTGTAATATTAATATCAAGCAAAAATTAAGAGACAACATCTTCTATCATTCATGTTACAATGTCCTACTCCCTCCGTCCCATAATGTAAGACGTTTTTTGACGTGTAAGTCTAGAAGATACATGCATTTACACATAAAAAACAAATGGGATGACAAAAACATCTTTCATCATTCACATACTGATTCAAAATTTAAACAACTTATGTAAATCTAGAAGATACATGCATTTACACATAAAAAACAAATGAGATGACATCTGCTAGAGATGGAAACAGATGCAGATCAGGTCATTCTTTTGTCAAATATGGGAATATTTGTTTTGAATCTAATAACACTCTTCAGTGGATATAGATTTTGCAGCAGCACCAAGTTTGAGACATCAAAATACACAACCAGATCTATGCACAAAATAGATTTTTATAATCAATGTACAGTTATCCATAACTTAGTATTTTATATACCTGTTCTCATAGGTCTATCTTCATTTTAGTGTGTGCCCATATTAGTATTTTTATATTGCTTGTAGCTATGGACACAAACATAGTTTTCATACTTATATGGTTTGACTAAGAGTACACACGTGAGCTTAATGGCGTAGTATATCACACAATTACAAATCAGCGTTTGAACAGACTTGAATTTACTACTTTCTGCAAATACTTAACAGTCCGGACAATGCAGGAACAGAATAATTCTGTCCAATGTAATAACCATCAATAAAGTAGGTGATCCAAACTAATTCTTTAAATCTGGCATCTAGCATTGGAGACTACGAGTACACATCTGAGCTTGTGTGTGGTTGGCAGGCCAGGATTTGTTGCTTCACAGATATCTTAGCTAGCAGTGTAGCTTATAAGACTTAAAAACATACAAATAGTTTGAGACGAGTCACAAACTAAGAGGCCACAACTAGAACAAGAGTGACATGTTGAGACGTTGAGTACATTGAGACAGTTAGTCCTCCAAATCTGACCTACATGGTTAAAACCGAGTGACATTTTGAGACGTTGAGTACACTGAGACGGTTAATCCTCCAAAACTGACCTACATGGTTAAAACCGCGCTACATGGCAGCAAATAAACACCAGATACACTAAATGAAAGCAATAAATAGCATCACCGTCGGGGTAACAAACTGCTGAGATCTCTCATGACCATTCCACCCTTCCTGTCTCAAATATGTAAGTTCACGTGATTGTGGGATGCAGTAGTCACCCTACTTACCAAAATTACAAAATATCAACACATTATGTAACCATAATCCCTACTAGCTCACACCCTTCCTATCTCAAACAATTCAAGTTCGCATCATTAAGGAAAGCAGTAGTCCTCCTACTTATCACCCAGATTACAAACTACAGAATATCAATACATTGGATAACCTTACCATTCAAATTGGTACAGACCACCTTTAAACTGGACAATCAATCGCACTGAGATGACTAAATGAAACATTAAATCCCGACAGAACCCACGGCACTGGTCATTACTCATCCGCCAAAACAGAGTTCGTCACATCACAAGCACAGGAGCGAACGTATCATCCATTCCATTGCGGCAATAGAATCACACAACTAACTGCTGCCCTCGCATCGCAAGCCACGGCTAGAGCGGGCGAGAGGACGGATGGCTTACCCTTGCTGGCGCTGATGAGGAAGTAGCCGTCGGGCGTGACGGGGCTGTAGAACAGGTCGACGACCGGCCGCGAGTGGCCGTGGCAGACCAGTGGCACCGCCGCCTTCTTCTTCTCCATCTCAGCCCCTTCCCCCTCTAACCCTAACCCTATCGATCGGCTCCGGCGGCGCGCGATCGGCTCCCAACCCTAGCCCCTACGAACGAACCAAGAGAATCGAAGCGAAGCGAAATAAATTGGTGGAAGTCAGATGGGAATTGTGGCGCGGATCGGCGGGGGGGCGGATGGGGACGAGATGATCTGGGTCAGGGGGATAGATTTGTACGCTGATTTATTATTTGTTAGCGCAGTGGGTTCGAGCCCGGAGGCCGGCCTAGGGGCACTTAGGCGAAAGGGTGGGGAAGGAGGGGCGGAGGGGGAGGCCGCATTATATAGGCCACACAGAGTAGCGCCGAACTTGCTGGGAGATGCTGTTGCCAATTCGCGGCCGTGCACTGCACAGGGTGCTGGGCGTTTGGGATCTTCGGAAAACAAGCAAAAGGAATTCATGTTTTGCACATTTCGTTTTTCAGTATGTCTTCTCCGGCCTGACTGAGCAAAACATACGCAATGATGTTTAGTTGCATGCATTTTTATGCAGATATAAAGTGTTGGTGTTTGGTTTCATGTAGGACATGGTCTGATAACCTACTGTTGGAACGGTGAGATTACCAGCACAATTAATCTTACATCTTTATAAAGTTGATCCCAATTTTCTCAACATGCAAAGTGCCCATCTCAACGTCTCATTAAGCAATGCATTTAAATCTTTTTACCCAATAAGTCATGCAAAATCTGTCACATACACGCTTTTAACATGCAAAGTGTTCACCTCAACGTCCCACTAAGCAATGCATTCCAGTCTTCCATTAAGCCATGTGAAACCTGCCACATAAGTGAGTCATGCAGTTAACTTATAAATTACAATTATTCTTACATTAGTCTATGCATGTAACGTTGTCACATCGTATATTCATGTTAGCCATCCTTCACATTTTGTTCGAAATGACAATTTAACTGTGATTTAAAAGTTTTGATTCTATTTTTAGACACTTGTTTATTGATTTTTAAGTTTATACTTTCTTTTCATTAGATTTAGCAACTACTTATGCATTTTTTAACAAAGTTACCGCATCAACGCACGGGGAGAGAGTCATCCACATTACTCATGTTCAATTTTTCCTTGGTGAAGAAGACACCCGCATGGACAACTCCAAGAAATTTTGAACTCACACTATGCTACTTATGTTTCAAAACTCTTTTGCAATAGTAAACAAATCAAGTATAATAAATCTTATATATTTGTATTTTCATGCTCATATTGTTAATTGTAATTCATGTTTCACATAAGCAAGTATCATCTAAACATATTACCAACAATTCCTGCAGCAACGCGCGGGGAATTGTCTAGTGACAAGCATAGCATAGACATGGACAACTAATAACAGGCATGGCATAAACCCGAGTCTTAGAAAGTACTCACACGCAATTAAACCAACAACACTTGCGACAATTTCTTAAACTAATCGTCCGACGCAAAAGTCTTAAACTAATAAGCGCAGAGATATCACCCTAAAGATCTATGGCAAATGCCTCATCGTGGCTCCTTGCACTTGGTCAGGACCTCAGCATCATCGTCATTGAAGACGATCACTCTCAAGGTGGAGGCACTGCGGTGAAGGTGACGAGATATCTAATCTTGATTTGGCGAGCAATGGTGAACGGTGCCCAATCTTTATTAAGGGTGAGTGATGAGTGATTTTTTTACGCTCATCACACCCTTCTTTAAACCGTATAATCCCAAAAATTTCGAGAAAATCATTCCGATATTGCCACTAATGACTAGTGAATGTGAGAGATTGTGAAATCCTTTGTTTAGCGTGTTTCTGCTGGAAAAGGTTTAAAAATAGAAGTACATCATCACAAGGAAGGAAATACGAAGTTCGAATACATAATACCAGAAGGCTAAACAATAATTATAACAATTGTTACTAGGTCTAGCTAATTGCCTCCTCAAATAAGAACATCATCATTGCAATGTCTCTCACAAGAAGAAATTCTACCACCAATCCAACCGAGAGTACGAGCCCAATCATACCATCTAGGACTGCATACAGAAGCTTCTTCAATTTTTTGATCTAGTCTCGCATCTCGTTCTTTTGGGCTTGCATCTCATCATTTTGACTTGCATCTCATCTAGTTGTTGTCTCTAATGGTTCATGATACTACTCGAGCAACTCGCTTATGTACTTCTTCACAAGATTGACTCACACCCATGTGTGGCAAGATACTCCTTTTTTGCATGTGTGCATACATAATGATGGGAGCAACACGAGATTTTGTATGCATGCCAATTTGCGACACTAGGAGAGATTTTTTTGCCACACATTTTCACGCTCAGTGCACATGAAGAACTCACATTCCAGAGTCCATGGTATGTACGAAGTTCTCTTACCAGGGGGGGGGGGCATTAGCAGGCGCAAAGCAACACGGGTGGCCTTGTCGGGTCCTTCGCCGTCGGTGGTGTACGATTTGCTGCCCGATCAAATGAACGTGTTGATGCAACAGGATGATTCACCAGACACGGTGGACCGCATAGGCCACAGTGGCAAGCTCATGGCCGAGCCAACATGGGTGGAGGGGAGCTCGGGCAAGGGGGCAGAGGCTCAATCTTTTGGTGCTCTCGGCTGACGTTGGCTCGCATGCAGAGCGGTTGCCGATTCTCCAAGCTCCGGTGGATCCAATACTGGACACATAACTATGGGAGAAAGAACAAAATTAAGTGGAGCTAGCTAGTAATAAGTAAGTGAAAGTAGAGAAGAAGAAAAGAAAGAAGTGAAGTTATATAAGAGAGAGTCGGCATGTACAAATGGTGTGCATAGAAGGCACATGCCAGCCCTTGTGGTCGTACGAGTGGCGTGCAGAGAAAAGGCACATGCCACCACTAACTTGTGCCTACTCGGGAGACTTGGTCTCATACACTTGTAGCATGTATAAAAATGCAGCCACGCTACGAGTAACCTATCACAAGTGGCGTATGAAATATGTCCATGCCAGCACTATTTTCAACAAACAGCAGTGACATCAATTGAAACTGGCGCGCCACTAGTTAAGATTATGTGTAAGCATTTATGTGCTAGTGTAATAACATTGTTAAGCAGTGACAATCAATTACAACTTTTTACCGTAAGTTTCTATATAGTCCTGAGGGAAAGCTACATCTTAAGGCATCTCCAAAGCGGATCCTCAAACTGCCCGCAACCGTCCGGACTGCACGGTCCGGACGTGTTTTGCCATCTAACACGGGCATGTACATGTCCGCGGGCCGGGTCGGATATCCTTCCACAAATCATAAGAAAACTGGGGGGGTTGCGGGAGTCCAGACAACAGCCACATAGGACTCTGACACCCCCGACCCACCCAAAACCCCTCTCGGACCCGCGCCTTCATTCTTCCATCTTTATGTGCATCTGTTTTCTCTCTTACCGACGCCACTGCTCCACTACCCGGCTGCCTTGCCCCACCCTTCCTCGAACTTCACAACACCGTCACTACACTCAGGCTCCACGTTGCTTCTCCTCTGCTGCCGGTGCACACCTCTCCTCCATCCGCCGCACATGTATACCATCCGCCCCTATGGTAGTCACCATGCCCGACAAGTGTTCATTGAAATGCACATGCTAATATTTCGTGTCCCTTCTTGTTTGAAGAAATGGATTCAGATATGGAGTACATACGCGAGCACTATGTTGACTCGTCTGACAAGGGTGACTACAGGGATGAGATGGTGATGTTGCAGGGGGTCCTGGCAGGCGTGAAGCATGCGGAAGAGCGTGTTCTCAATTTCAAAGGATCGATCAACAGTCATTGATTACTCAGTCGCAATAGGGCATGTGGCCATTTAACGCTGATGGGTGACTACTTTGCCCCTGATGCCCTACTCAGCGATAATTTTCACCGGCGCTTTCGGATGCGAAAAAATGTCTTTGATCGTCTCTACCATGGCGTCCGATCCTTTGATGACTACTTCATCTGGAAGAAGGATGTCGTGGGAAACATTGTGTTCTCTTGTTACCAAAAGTGCATGGACATATTGCGGATGCTTGTACACGACACGACTGCTGATTCGTGGGATGGATACCTACGAATGACAGAGAGCACATGCGGAAACGACATGGTAGGATTTGCTATTGTCGTGGTCTCGGTGTTTGGACCTCAGTACCTGAGAAAACCAATTGTCGCAGACACCGAGAGGATCTTAAGAATGTCTGAAGCAAGAGGTGGTCGGGTTTGCTCGGATCTCTTGACTGCATGCATTGTAGATGGAAGAATTGCCCAAAATCTCTACAAGGGAAATATCAGTTTCATGTTAAGAAGCCCACCATCATCCTTGAAGCAGTTGCATCACATGATCTTTAGATTTGGCACGCTTTCTTTGGCATGTCTGAGTCTCACAATGAGATCAATGTGCCGCGTCGATCACCATTGTTTGCTAGGCTGACTAATGGAAAAGCTCCTCCTTGCCACTATACTATGAATGGGCATGAATACAACATGGGCTACTATCTGGTCGACGGTATCTATCCTCCATGGGCTACCTTCGTCAAGACCGTTCATGATCTAGTTGGTCAGAAAAAGTCTCACTTTCCCCAAAGACAAGAAGCAGCTGGAAAGAATGTTGAGAGAGCATTTGGAGTTCTACAGACCCGTTTTGTAGTTGTTCGTGGACCTCCTAAACAATGAGATCAAAGACCTTGTGGAGGTGATGACATATTGTGTGATCATTGTAGGATCCAAAGTATGT
>CBMN011749080.1:0-10108 GCA_000582825.1 Hordeum pubiflorum
CCCCCCCCCGCGGGCAACGGGCGGACCTCAATCCCCTTGCTCCTCCAGCTTCCCTCCCCTTCGCCCCGTACCGCCGTCGCTGGAGTGATCCGCCGGGCCCAGCCCGTGCGGCGCTGGCGGTGGCGGGCCGGCTTTTCCCTGCGTGTGTTGGCGGGTGCACGGGCCCTTTGACGGCGATGGTGCTGCTCGGACGACTACGGTGTGGCTCAGCGATGGAGATCCCGCGGGCCACGGGTGCCCTTGACACGGTGGCGCGGCCGTTGGTCGCGGGGCGGCGCGGTGGCGCGGCTGGCTGGCGGTGCCCGCTCTGCCCAGATCTGGGCCCTTTAGGGCCCCATCTGGGTTGGGGCGGGCTGGCGGCTTGGCGTGTAGCGACGTTGCTCCCTAGTGGTGATGACGATGCATCGGCGGTCTATGAGCGGTGAAGGCTTAGTCGGTCGACGCGCAGCAGTGGGGTGACAGGGACTGTCCGGACCCTTTGGGGTCCCGCCGGGCCGTCGGGGCCTGATAAGTCCTTGTCGCCGCATCCGGTCGGCTCCGTGAGGGCGGCGGAGGTTGTCTCCTCCCCGTTGGTCAAGTGGTGGTTGCTTCCGTGGCCGTTGTCTCCTTTCCACTCCTCCAGGTCTCATGTTGGCGGCCCCAGTGAGATGGCGATGTTAGCTCGGTGACCGTGGTGGCACAGGCTGGTGGGCGACAGATTGGGTGGTGCATTACGGAGTGTTCGGGGTGACGGTGGTGGTTGTGGGTCGGGAGAAATCCTTGACGGTTCGTCCGGCACCGACGCGGTGACGCCCGCGGGCGCCGCCGAACCTTCCTGAAGAGCGTCGGGTATACCCCTTCTCCACTACCCTCCGCGTACCAGGGGAAACCCTAGGACTTGTTCGGGCTACAGCGACCGCGCCATCGCTTTACTTCTTGAAGGTGTTGCTTGGTACACAACACTTCGGAGTGCTAGGGCTGCGGTGGTACTTCTTCGGTGGGTGCAGCGGTTCTCGGTCTTCTTCGCTTCGTCGAGCTGCCGTGTCGGCATTTGCTTCTTTTCCTTTCTCTTGCTTTTCCTTTGGGCTTCTTTGTGATGCGGCCCCGGCGAGGTGCTTGTATCGGATCGTTGCTTTATAATATAAAGCGGGGGAAAACCCTTTATCATCGTGATTGTAGTTGCATGCTATCATACATGCATGTAACCGGAGCTGCGATAGGCTGGCGACATCATGTAACAATAATTCCACGTGAATTATCGCCTGAATAAAAAAATTAGAAACATGTAAAACAAAAAAAGTATTAGAGGATGAAAACAAGGGAGAGAAAGGAGAGAACAACAAAAAAATATGAAAACCTGCATGAATCACCGCACACTAATCCACGATTTAGTTGACCGTTTGTTATTTTCCCACCATGTGTTACCCTCCCTGGTGGCAGCGGAGGACCTTAATTCATGCCACCACTGGAGAAGTTGCTAACGAAGCTGGCGTCGGCCCCCGGGATGGTGCCAGCGGGGCTCCTCGGCCGGCTCGGGTCGTCCTTTGGTGGTGCTGCATCGGCGTTTTTATCCCCTTCGAGCTGTGGCCATGGCTCTTGGGCAAGAACCTTAGTGGGTTCCCGAAGGTGTCTCACCGGTGAAGGCTGCCCTTGGCGGCACTGCGGGCGCATGCAGCCTTACGGTAGGTCTATGGCATGTGCGGCCCCAACCCCAACAACCCTAGGCATGCATTATCCAATCCCCACGGCTTGCGTGTGTCCTCCTCCAGCATGGCTCCTGACCTGGCACGCCAGAGGCTCCGTCTCCTCCAGCCTGTTTGGCTCGCCGACGCCCTGTTGGCCACAACGGTTTGAATCTGCATCGCCTCTAGTTCCTGGCTCACTAGTGTCGTCGGTTGCTGTCACATCCCCTGCGTTGGCCCTCTCCGCCATGTCGCCTCCTCAATCTCGACCACTTCCATGGATCGACCCTGCGCATCCAAGGCTCGCGTGTCTGGCAGCACCCGGTGCCGCCCTGCAGTGGAGGAGGCAACTTCCCTTCTTGTGATTGCGGTTTCGACCAACGTCTTGATTTCCTCATCTCCAGATTCCGATCCAGCAGCTATGGGGTTGCTAGACCTTAGGCCGGGGCCAAATCCCTGCTCGACGTTCCGATGTTGACAGACCACACTTGCGAGTGGCGTCCCTTTCTTGGAGTCGTTGGCATGGCCTTTATTTGCACCCCTCTTCGTGCATCGGGGGAAACACTAGGTTCTATACTCTTCAGAGTGGACGGCGATGATGCCAAGGCGTCGTTCTCCTTCATGAAGGCGCAGTCTTGTTCACTCTCGGCATCCTCGATGTTGGATTTATGCATGTTGGATGTCATGTTCGCTGCCTATCAAAGTGTGGGCATGTGAGGCATTATGTACGACTCTGTCAGTGCTCCGCCCATGGCTTCTTCATCCGGCTCGGCCTAGTCCTGCGGCCCACTTACCGATTTCTATGTGTTATTGGTGGGGGTACGTTGATTCAGTCGAGTTTCAAACCGTTGTCGTGCGACGGGGTTTTCCCATGATGTCGTCACGTGACCTGGGTTTCTCGAGTCACGTCTCCTCGCTTTTCATAGCTGGAGTTCGTGTTGAAGGATTTAATTGTGTAGTTTCTTTATTAGGGCTAAGCATCTCATGTCTTTCTGCTCGAAGTACTATGTTCACGCCTTCTTACTTTTGTGTCGTGAATTGTAGTATTATACTCTCCTTTGTATTCCTTTTATTTCCTTCTATCAACCAAAATAGGCAAAAAAAAAAGAGACTACTCCCTCCGTTCATAAATACAAAACGTTCTATTTTTTGTGAATCAGAAATGTATATAGACACGTTTTAATCCATTTGTTCATTCATTTCAGTTCGTATGGACTTCCTCCATCCCACAATATAAGAGCGTTTTTAACACTACATTAGTTTCTTATATCGTGAGATGTTGAAATATGCAAAATACTAAAGCACGGCCGAGTATCATGCACGCCGATTAAGATCTTTGTAGTATTTGTGAACGGAGGGAATAGGAAAAAGAAAAACAGGTGAATGCCTAAAGCACGGCAGCAGGGCCGGAGAGCCCGACGACCGCGCGCACGGGTGACGGGTCCACGGCGTGTAGGGACGCCACGACCCAACGGATCGGGGCTGGCGCTCCGTGGTGGTGCGCAGCCGCGTGTGACGAGCGATCGAGGTCGCAGTCGCAGTCCAGGGTGAGCTGTTGCCTGCTAATCATCAATCGTTATTACAGAATGTGCAGGGGGGATGAGAGGAGAGGATCTCAACCTGACCGATGAAGCGTTAGAGTACGCTCCGATGAGACGTGACTGGGTCGCGGCGCCCGGCCCTCTGTAACCAGCTGTCCCCAGGCGGAGGCCCCAGGTGGAGGAAGTGCTGAAGCAGTCGCCGTCGCTCGCCGTCGTCGTCGTCGTCGTCGCGGCTCTCCGTGACTCGTGTATCCGGCCGACGGCGACGGCGACGTCGAGGTCCAATCCGCACAACGGATTGACTGACTGCAACGGTGCTTCGTTTTGTTACGTACTGGCTGCCCTGCTAGCTACTACTACTACCTGACAAACTTGTCGCTCGTCAGGTATACGTGTGGCTGATGGCCAACTGTGCACTGATGCCCTCGGCTCCACCTCCACGTACTTTGATCTGGGCAAACATGTGGTCTGTCAGTCTTTTTTTTTTTTTTGAGGGAAATGTGGTCCGTCTGTCTGACTTGTTGAAAACCGGGAGAGGAGACGTTCTTCCGCTTGGAGCCCGTTTACGTGAGTGCTCCACGTCCGAGTGCTACGTTGGACACGGACCGTATCATCACGCGTTTCCTAGGGTAGACGTGTTGGAGGTCTGGCCTGGTTAAACACCCTTTGGACTTGCGGCGCTTCAGTCTGCACTTCACGAAATCAAAGCCAATCGTGACGGCTGCCCACACGGGCCCTTCTTTCCGCTAAAACCCCGACCTAGCCAACACGCCGCGCCGGCTGATTTACCATACTCTCCGACGAGCCCGAGAGCCCGATCTTTCTCCGTCTGTCGCTTCGACGACGAAAGGGGGCGGTGACCCAGGGCTTCGGTTCAATGGTGATAGGGTTATGAATACTTTTAGAGTTTAGTATTTCTGTTCAGTAGTGGCGTTACGGTGGTGTCTTCGTTGGAGTGGAATAAGGTCTTCGCGTGTCACCCTCGTTCCAGTGATGCTTCTTTGTATCATCGGTAGGCATGTAAAAGATGATGTATCCTCGCATCTGATTCTCGGGTGTGACATTTTTTCTAAAGGGTTGTCTCGGCTACGTCGTCTTGCAGAGCGGATAAAGTGGTTGTGCGTTTTGGTTCTCTGTCTCTCCTTCCGACCGGTGAAGGTGGCCATCCTTGGCTCGTCGGAGAGCGTGCGATATTTGTCTTCGTCAACTCTTTCAGGCCGAAACTAGGGTGCTCTGCAACGCTCTCTCTGTCTTTTCTTCTTCGGCACAACAATTTGCTACGTAGATCGCGGCCACGCGATGTGTTCTAGTTTGCATCGATGACTTCTCGATCGTTGATTCTACAAACTCTTGGGGTTTAACAAGTTTACTCCGCTACGCTGAGACGGAGGCTCAGAATCGCCAACGAGCTTTGCTCACCGTGCATTCCCAGTGAATGCAAGAGGAGAAGGACTTCACACCTTGAAAGATTTGGATGTATCTTTTTTATTTCCGTAAATGTGTTTGTGTAAGGGTTTGTGATACTTAATAGAAGACCTTCACTGTTTTAAAAAACCCGGAAAGTGCAGGTGACAAGGGCGCTCGTCCTTCAAACTAATTTGCTTATCCTTGCCCCACCATACGGCCATCGAGCAAAAATCCTCGACCTATGGGATGGTTAGAGCATCTATAGTCGGGCGCCTCAAACATGCCTCGAACGTCCGGGCAGACGACCTGATTAGTAATCGATAAAAAAGGTGACCCAGACAGGCGCCTCAAACGGGTCTCAAACGCCCGGGCTGACCAGCACCCCTCATATCCAGGTTAAATCTAGGGTGGATAATGGGTGGTCCGGGCTCGACTGGGCGCCTCCGCCACATTGGACCAGACATCCCGACCCCATCACAAATTGCACCAAATCAACCAAACCCACCGCCCACATCCCGCCTTCCTCCAACAATTCCCGCCTCCGAGCCCTCGCCATCGGTCACCCTTGCTCCCTCATCCTCTCCATTGCCCCCCATTCACTACCCTAAATGTCACCCAGCCCGCCCCCACTTTCACGACGGAGGACGTGTCCGCATCGTCCGTTGGTCTCCCGTCCTTGGCTCCGTCATTCAAGCCAGAGAACGTCTCCCGGAGGGACTGACGACGGTGGCAGCGGGAGAGGCAAGCATCGTCACAGGAAGGGGATGTAGACCTCGACAACTAGGTTCCCCCTGCCGCACTCGGCCCCCTGAACCCCGACCATCCAACCGCCGACAAGGGTCACCTCCTCCAACCCGGTTGGTACAGAAGAGATGGCTGGATGGGGCACATTCCAGAGAGTTTCTCGGCAACGTAGAGGGAGGCGGGGGATGTATGTGACTCGCCGCCGCTCATTAGGTCGCGGATAGGCCCGGGCATCGGCCGGCATTGCCCCGGCTTCCCACGTCATGTCCAACGGAATGACACAGCAGGACTCGGTACGTTTATGTTGCTCCTCTTGCGATCAACTTTGCATATGTAATGATCAATGGTTTGCATCGACCTTTAGTTCATTTCAAATCATGATAATTGTAGGAATTGATTATGTCGTACATGATCAATGATAATCGTGAACCAACCCAAACGAAGTTTGAGTTGGGGATCCAACTTGTCCTACGTTTGAAGTTAGCGGAGCATCAAACGCCAAACCGAACAAGAAAAATAAGGGAAGATGCCCAAGGCAAGAGGCCTAACATTCAAAACTTTTGAGAATATCTTGTTGGTGAAATCTTGGTTGACCACAACATTGGACCCCATATGTGGCACGGAGCAAAAGGGCAACCGGTAATGAGAGAAGATCCACAAGCACTATCATGAACACAAGTAATATGTGGAGCTGCATCCTGTCGCGAAAAACCGCAATGTGGCATCTCTCCAACATCGATGGTGGATCATTTAAGGGGAAGCGGTAAGTTTGTCGGCTACTATGCACAAGTGCTCGGCCGCCCTCAAAGTGGGATGGTAGTGTCCACTCATGTAAGCATAATCACATCATCTTGTCATCATTTGAATTGTTTTTTTGTTGCATTCTCATCGTTATACATACATTGTTTGCTAGACGGTTATGGCAGCAACTATGTATCATGAAACGAACAAGAAGTCATTCAGTTTTAGCCATTATTGGGTGCTACTGAATGGCAAACCGAAGTGGGACACAACTAGTGGCCGGTCTCAAGGCCAAGATGGCTCAAGCTCCTACCAATCAATTGGGGTAGACGATGAAGATGAAAAGTTGTAGGGGAGAATGGAAGAGCCACCGCGCCAAAGGATAACTGATGAGTGAGGGAATCAAGTGGGAGAAGGCGAGGACCTCTCGTGACGCCGCGACTACAAAAATGTCTTCCACTTGGGCAGGCATTTTTTTCCTAAGGGAGAGCAAGAAAGAGGAGAGATACACACTCATGTTGGATCGAGTTGGAGAAGAGGGAAGTGTCGCTCAAATGGGAGCTAGAGAAAGCCCATACATTTGGAGAAATCGAGCATGAGAATAAGAGGTTGCAACTTGCTCGGGATGCAGAAGATGCCAAGATAATGTTGACAGACAAAAGCACCTTAGATTTTTTGAAAGATCCAGACTTGCTGGCGTTCATTGGCTTAGCAAAAGAGAGGTTACAAAAAAAAGATTGATCAAAAATGATCGGAATCTTTGGGGGGAGCGGCATGGCACGCAGGCGCATTGGCTCACTCCCAAGAATGAAACATGAATTTTAATCTCTCACGTGATCTCCCCAAAAGGGGCCTCAATGCCATTTGCTCCGGCAAGCCTCCATTGCTCCATGTCTCTCCGGTAGGCTGCGATGATATCTCGTTTGCTCGGCATCTTCCTTCTGAAGGTGAAGTTGTTCCTCTCCTGCCAAATGTGCCATGCGATCAGGGCCACCATTGTTTTCACACCCTTCTTCTCTGTCGGGGCCGCATTGTTGATGATCGCCGTGATTGCTTCGGTGGTGGACTTGCAGGCACTCCAGGAGACAGGGGAGAGCGTTGTGCAGCCGGACCACGATGCCGCCGCTGTCCAGATTTCCTTTGAGGTTTGGCATTCCCACATAAGGTGGAAAGAGGAATCCAGGCTCCTGTTGCAGAGCTGGCAGAAGTAGCTGTTTTCCCACCCTCGGCGCTGCAGATGGTCGTTGCACCATAGCCGGTCATGGTGCAGCAGCCACAGGAAGAATTTTACCTTCCCTGGTGCCCAGATCCTCCAAACGTGCCAGTGTATGAGCCCTCTTTCTTGCTCCTCGAACTGCATATTGTAGGCTTCTTTTGCTGTGTATTGGCCTCCAGAATGCCACTTGATCTCGTCCTCCACGCCCTCTGTTAGCTCCATGTTTGCTTCTCTGATGCGGTGTCGTAGCAGCACGGGCTGTGGGATGATCGCCATGATGTTTCCGTGCCTAAGGTCGAGAACCCACTTGTCTCCCTGGGGCGCGTCGGCCACCGTGTGGTTCTTCCTGATGGAGTAGTTGAACAGCTCGGGGAAGCTCACCCGGAGCGACCGCTCGCCCAGCCAAGTGCAGCTCTAGAACAGGGCCATGCTCCCGTTCCCGACCACCACTCTAGTGGCGGAGGCAAAGAGCGCCCGGTCCTTGTCGTCGCAGGGTGTTCCCGTGCCCGCCCATGGCCGGCCTGGGTCGCGCCATGCAAGCCATAGCCATCGAAGGCGGAGGGCGCGCGCGAAGTGCTCCATGTCCGGGATGCCGAGGCCACCTCGGTCCACTAGGTAGGTGACCAGCCGCCGGTTGACCTTGCACTTTCCCCCTGTGATCTCCTCATCCTGTGCCCACAGGAACCTCCTTGTTGCCTTGTCGAGCATGCAAAGAAATGGCTTGTGGGGATGAAGAATGGGATCAATGAATGTAGAGACTACGAGGCAAGGATGGCTACGGAGCAAGCGGCAAGGATGGCTGCGGAGGAGGAGGCAAGGTTGGTCGCGGATGAGGAGGCAAGTCACATGGATGGTGTCTGGCAAGCGATCCATCATGTTCGGACTTTAATTTCATTTTGACATGTCCGGACTATTGAACTATAATTTATTTTGCTTTGTCGCATTTCGTAAACTGTTGAATTGTGATGAATTTGTTCTATATGATCTACGTGTATGTATTTAATGGATTCTAAATTTCAATTTTGAGGTATGTGACTGTCAGGCACAACATACGAGGGGTTGATCGGCTACATTCACGGGTGTGCTTGAACGCGTCCGCAGGCATATAGGGGGGCGGAGGAATCCTTAGTGTGGTAAGATTTCGATCCAGCTCTAGTGCTAGGTCTTCTAGTACTTAATATTTTCTTTTTTCAACAAAGACTCAAGACTTTCCAGTGTGTCCTATCTCACTTTTATGATCTGGATTTGTTCTGCGATTTAAATACACTTCATAATATGCTAGTTGATTATATGCAGTGTTTCTCTTCTCCCGAGGATGTTATTGTGGTTCTCCTCCCGTGTGCCACTGTTCCAGATGAAATCCCTTGTTCATTTTGGACTTGGCAGCGACAATGTATAGCGTTGTTTTTCTCTCCGTGAGGGCGTTGTCATGGAGTTTAAGGGTCAATTCTTTTGACAACTTAAAAAAAATAAGCCGTCTTCTTCCCAACTTTTCTCATAAGCCGACTATCTTTTTCACCGGGGCTTCTAAATTAGTTATAGGATAATTAATTTAGAAGTGTCAACAAATTTAGTGGTCGGCTGATTTCTCAAGTTGAGGAGAGGCAACTTATTTTTTTAATCCGCCCAAAAGAAACCCCCCCTCTCCTAGGACATGGTATGGTGGCTCTTCAGTCCTTGTGCTCTCTTTCGGCATTTTGTTTTCCGATTTTGACTTGTTTCAGTGGGATTTATGTTGTCACGAGATCTGCTTTGTAAGAGGCCGCGAACGTTCGATCTATGAGTGTATATGCATCCTATATATAAAAATTAAGTAATTAAATTGAAAATAAAAAAATTCAGTTTTTTTTTTTTTTGAAATAAACTTGATCTTCCATTGTACTTGTGAAAAAAATTCCAAAAAAAAACCCTTTGACTTCTTAAAAAGAAGATCAAAATAGTGTGAATAGTGACCTATAATAGCAAATAAATCTTATTTGTTTGCTGAAGTCAAATGTGATTTTTTTATTCGTGAAAACTTATATACCGGTGCAAAAGAAAGTCAAGTTTATTCTAAAAGAAACTTCCTAACTATTTTGACTTCTTTTGTAATTACTAAAAAAAATCCTAGTATATGGTATAGATACAACCAGGAATCAAGGGTTATTTTCCGCCTTCCTCATGACTATCGTTCGGTCTTGTTTTTTGGTTCAAGCTTTGTCTCTACGTGAACATGTTCGGTGTATATGCATCTTTGAAGCAATGACCGGGTGTAATGGGAAAAAACTATTTTCCAAATAAAAGCACGTTTATATACAATACTCTCTTTGTGAAGTAGTGCTCTCAACACTTTTATATTTTTTTACAAGGAGAAGTACATGGTAAAGTACAAGAAGCTCTCCAGCCGGGAAAAGTCAATAATCGCATGATTACTCCCCACGACAGGAAAACCGTATGATCACATATCAAATCGTACTATCTCCGTTCAGGATGATACACTTTGCAATGTCAAATATCTAACTTCTTTTTGTGGAACGGCAAATTGGTCGCATTGGTTGATGGTTTGTTTGGACGAGAGTACCTATTTCTCCACAGAGAATTTGTCAATAGCAAAACCACTAGTGCAAAGGTCAACTATTTCTTCACAAGAATTTGTCAACGTAGTACGAGTACTTCTGTACGAAAAGTAAAGGAATATGGCTTCGTTCAGATAAATTAGTGGTCTTACTCAGTTGAGCGCTCAATGATAATTGGAGAATAATAACTGTATTGATTGAGGCCTCAAAGAGCTGTTTATATAGATTACAAAACTTGGACTC
>CBMN011749095.1:0-11637 GCA_000582825.1 Hordeum pubiflorum
GCCGCCGCTCCTCAGACTTGAGAGGACTCTAGAGAAAGAAAGGCAACGGAGCAGTTGGCAGACCAGCGTACCACAAACAAATGCTCCCACTTGCATTTCGTATTTTTCATGTATAAATTTCGACCAAATTTTGAACTCCATATTTGGATAATTTTTATTTTGAACTTTTCGTATTTGGATTAAAAGAATAAAACTTAGTTGGGACGAATTTTATCCGGACGGACATTTTGGGGCGATTTTGTTAGCATTTGGACGTGTGATGTTTTGATCATGTATAAAGGCGTGTTCGGAGTCCCTCCATTCCACTACTCCACTCCAGGAGTGGGTGGAGCTGCACTTCAAAACTGTGGAGCGGGCCAATGGGTACTCCGTAGATCCTTGAATTTCAGGGAGCCGGTGGATTGTCGAACAGCCTTTAGTGTCACAGCTCTCAAATTTGGCTATCTTTGGATTGCATAGATTTTATTAGATTTAGCGTATTGCAATTATTGCACTTAAAGTACAAAAAAAAATCCAAAATCATCCAAAGGAAAAAAATCTATATGATTAGTGATTTGATATAAAACCCCTATAGTGCATAGGTCAATGACTAGGACGGGGCTTGCCTAGCTCCCCTGGTATGGATTAGAGCAAACCGGGAAGGCAAGCAAGCCCCGTCTGTCATGACCCAAATGCATACGAGCGATAAACAAGAGAGTTTGGATACAATTTGAGAGACAGAAGAAGATCAGGGGTAAGGAATCAGCAAGCAAAAGAGAAAAGATAGTTGAAGCAGGAGGTGAGGACACGAGCGAGGATGAGAAGACAAAGATGATTCACTGTTCTTTCGATCCCCTCCCCAGTGCTTCCCTGCTGTATATGTAGCCTTGCCTAATGTGTCTTCCATGTGGGACTAGTGGATAGGTCGGGCAGGACATCATTCTGATCTGTATTCCTCGTAAATGTGGTGCCCATCTAACAATTTTTTCCCACGGTTGCTTTAATTTTGCTCGGAAAAGCCCAACAATTAATAAAAAATGGTATGCACCTTTTGTTACCGGAGATCAAGGGAATATAAACTGGCCGCTCAACACCTTTTGCTCCAAAATTTCAAAAGTGTAAGTCTCGTAAGTCATTATGGATGCATTAATCTCCGTAATTAGCCTCCACCGAAGAAGTGTAAGTCGCGTAAATCATTATAGGTGCATTAAGATAATTTTGGCCGTAAGTTACAAAACTGTCCTACCTTCTAAATGGCTTATCAAATTAGCTCAAAATTCCCTATAGCACTCGGACATCGAGATTTAATTATTGGAATTCTTTCAAAAAAATGAAGTTTAAATTTCTATAATTATGCTGAAAAATATAAAAAATTCTAAACTTTCAAGGGCCAGCCACTTTACTCAAGGCCAGGAGATTAAATTACTGAAATGTTTTTGGTTTTTTAAAAAGTTTGAATTTATTGTCAAAGTTGGTTTCGGTAGGATCGACTCAAGCCAAGCCCAACTACCCCCTAGAGCTGAAAAGAGCCAAGCCAATGGTACAAGGGACATAGTCTGTGTCAACCGATCGATTTTTTCTCATCCATCCGCCGTCTCAAGCATGCAACACGTGCCCTGTGGGCCAGCGCACAACTTCCCTTTTCGTTCTTATCTCCTCGACGAGTTTATCCCCGCGTTTCGTTCCCCTCTCTCTCTCTCTCTCTCTNTCTCTCTCTCTCTCTCCCCCCTCTCCCGCAAGTGCCTCCTCCAGCGAGTTGGATGCCATGTTCGCCCTTCCTTTCTGCTCTCGCCCACCACTCGCGCATGAGGTGATGTGAGGAGGCGACGGGCTGGTGCCCTACTTGCGAGAGCGGAGGCAAGATCAACCCACGTCCCAGGCAAGCCGTTAGCTACAATACCATTTTTTGTTACAGTCAACAAAGGCAAACTTCGCCACGCCCCAAGCCAAGGACCTGCTTACCTGGGTACTGATACCACTCCTGCTTGCGATGGCCACCACGAATATGGGTGATGGTTGTGTTTTCCATTGACATCGATGGTGATGCTCGTCGGACGTTGTAAAAATTTCTGCAACATCATCCACGTTCCAAAAGTGCTTACGCAACATTATCTATGCTGCAATAAAGTGAAGACAAAAAATAATAATTGTGCAACACTATCTCTGTTGCCATAAAATAATAATCCGCAACATGGCCTTTACAACAAAGATAACGCTTAGGGAATAACGCTTCAAGCGCAAAAAGGTGAAAGGCGAACAAAATTATTCTGCAACATAACCTTTGTTCCAAAGATAACACTCAGGAAATAACACTTCAAGCCGCAAAAAGGTGAAAAACAAAAAAAAAATCTACAACACAACCACTATTGCAAATATTTTTCTGCAACATAACCTTTGTTGCAAAAATAAGCTTAAGGAAATAGCGCTTCAAGCTAAAAAAGAAACGCTTCGGGTGGTCTTGCAACGAAGCCATTGTTGCAAATCGAACAACAAAACAATCAACTTATTGCAATTCGCGACGCACACATTTCGGGGAGATCCGACGACTTTTTTTGTGTCTATCGAACAGTCCCGGAGGCGGCCCGCCGGCCGACATGTTGCGTCCCCTTTTTGTTCAGCTTACCCCAAACTATCTGTTAAAACCCCTGGGCTTGTGGTTTTTTTCTTACAATAGCTTGGAAACATGTTTCTCGGTGCAATTTTCTTCTTTAATAGTTACTCAACCATGGATAACGCATTTTATGTCTACTATCTTATAAATTGGAGTTATTGTTGATGACGGTGAGTTCAGTCCCCCACTCCACCCCAATATTCCTCATCCATCTAGAACCCACCAGACTCCTTCAATTTGAACAGAAAAGAATAATCATATCTTGCCATGGTGCTCCCATTGCTGCCTTAGTTACATTGATTGAGTATCTTATTGCAGTGTTGCACTTGTATTGGTTGTTACGGTCCAATATAAATGAATTGTTTTTGTGGTTCCATAGCAACACACGGATGTTATGCTAGTCATAACAAAACGACTGCTCATGCAATCTTTCTGTATTCTGGGATCTTTTTTGCCCTTGTATTCCTGTCAAATCTGTTTACCTTATTCTATTCATTTGATTCATAGAGATTCAGATTCTACAGAATAGTTTGATTTTTTGCAACAAGTGCTTTCGATTTGTTGCCATATTTTTCCTTAGCCGTATAACTTATTTGTTGCATACTCAGCGAAAACTTGCCCCCAAGATGTGTTTTCACTTTTCAGGCAATGGAAGAGTTCAACCAAATTCGGAGGATTAAGTTGTGTGACCAATAATTTGGTAGGACTGAACTGTTGAATGGAGTTCAACCTTGCATGGTTTTCCTGAAGATACTGGGAGAATGAACCGGGCATGACTCGGCACGAATAGAATGGTGAACCGATAAATTGTGCTGCAAATACATCATCTACAACTCAAGTTCGTTTACGCTAATGACAAGCTCCCATATTATTGATTGTACTGCCCGGGGAGCAAGTCATGCGGCGGAATCAAGCGTAGAGGTCGATGCCCCAGAACTTGGCCGGCTGGTTGGTGCGGTAGTTGCGGTCGAGGGCCTTGATCTTCTCCATGTCCTCGCCGGAGATGTCGAAGTCGAAGACCGCAAAGTTCTCCTCCAGCCTCTCTAGCTTGGAGGTCTTGGGGATGACCACTGTGTTCCTCTGGAGGCCCCACCGGAGCACCAGCTGGGCTGGCGTCTTGCCGTATTTCTCGGCCAGGGACTGCAAACACCAGCACAGCAAGCAGGTTGAGAAACTATAAACAAACCAACCTTGCAAAGGTTTTCTTTTTCAAGATACTGGAATGAAATGTGATTCCGTGCAGAGCGTGAAACAATCATGTCGCCATTTGTGATACTGACCTTGATGACAGGGTCGTCGAGGCATGAGACCGAGCCGAACCATTCGGTGTTGGCAGTGGAGCCGCCCAGGGGTGTATGTGCGGTGACGCAGATTCCGTGCTTCTGGCAGAACTTCACAAGAGAGTCGCGCTGGAAGTAAGGGTGCGTCTCGATTTGGTTCACCGCGGGCTTTATCTTGGCGTACGCCAAGCAATCTCTGGTGAGGAAGATGTCGTAGTTGCTGCATGAATAATTCAAGGGTTAGATTTGAGAAATAGAAATTCTCCTCCAGCATGAGAGGTAGCCATGAAACCTCGAATGTGACGAAATGGACACAACATAATGGAACTACGGACATGCAGGGATTTATTACAGTTCGATTCTGGTTAGTCTGAATATGCACAGCTCAAGTAGTCAAGTTCAAAATTGGCACTTGGGAGTGCTACAACCAGAGTAGTCTAGATCCTGACATTACTGTAGAGACTGTTAAGTTGCAGCTAGTTAGAGATCACACAATGTCATAGAGGGCATGTAGAACTACCATTCTAACGGTAATGCACAAGTTTACAGCTGCAATGGTCAGGGGATGCAGTTACTATTTGTTACTAAGGGCGCTGAGTGCAAACATAACAAGATAGGCTTTGCAAAGAACAAACATTGAAACGCATCCATCCTTGTTCCGTGCACCCGGTGCGTGCCATTCTGCTACTCGTTTGGATAGTGAAGTAAATACAAACTAAAGGGTCTTTGCTTGGAAAATATGCAAGGTAAAACTCACACGGAAGCTACTTAAATCTTTAAATATGTTAGACTGCATGAATTTAAAAGTGACCTAGAGGCAATAGCATACTTTACAATTGTACAATGGAAGCCAGAAGCCAAGAACAACTAAACACAAATTTACAATTGTATAAAATCAACAAAGTCAGTTTATGACAAGTCAGGTTCACCAGGACTTGAAAGGATTACAGAATAAGATCTCACACTTTATATTTAGAAAAGATGGAGATAAACTCTGGGCAACAAGGCCAGCAACTAATTTGCACAGCAACCAGTAAGCTAATAAATGGAAAGATCCAGAAGGACTAAATCATTCTAAATACACAGCAGCCAAGAGATATAGATACTAGTGAATTAATGGAACAAGCTGAACAGTTGCAATTCTAAGTAAACTGAACTGTGGCCACGACTAGGAGAAATGGGGACAACATCAACTAACTGACCCAAGTGACGCATCATAATATCTACACAGGTTAAATGAGTCAAGACCAAATGCCTCAATAATTCAAAATAGAGCTAACAGACCAAAGGAAGACCAAAGAACCAAAGATAATATAATATACTTTACCTGATTCCGATGCTACGAACAAGTCCCATGGAAACAAGATCTTCCATTGCATGCCACGTTGTCTCCAGTGAGATAGTGGTATCGATATCAAGCACACCATCATCACCAAGAGCACTGTCAGTTGTGCCAACTCCTGTACATAATTAAAATTAAAATGCTGTATTCTGTTAGATGAAACAACGTAAAGTGTTCTTCATCTATGTTAGGTAGGATAAAGACAAGGATCATACCAGTATGCTTAGTAGCTACAGGGAAGTGAATAAGGTAGAGATCAAGATAATCCAGTCGCAGCTTCTTCAGGCTGTCCTTGCAGGCTTCAAGCACATGACCATGATCTGAGTTCCACAACTACAATCACAACAGACATGTAGCTTTGAATAACACAACAGATGTGGGAGAAATAAGATTGCAACATCATCATTTGAGTGTTGACAGTGAAATGGGGCGTAAACAAAAAGAATCATTGTCATAACCCCATAACAATAAAAAAAAAGAAACACAATAATTGATGAATAAATCTGAAATTTAAGTGCTCATATTTGAATATCACCATGAACAAAAAAATGTTGGTTTACTGGTGTGGTGAAACCATAAAAGCTAACCATGGCGTGGAATAAGCATTGCTACAAGCCAGTCTTGCTGCTTCTCGAGCCTACGAGATTAGTTTCAGGACACTTAGTCAAAAACAGTAGACGGTACTTAAGATTCCAGCACATTATACTCGCCGGTCAGTGCATAACTACAAAACGTTGCTCCAGCTGAGTCAGGGCCACCTTCAAGCCTTTTCAGCGTTTTTCATTCAATATAAATCGATGTCATCAGCAGTCGGTTAAGACTTAAGAGATGCGACCTGATGTACCGACAGGTTAATGTGTAGCGCTGACTGATCCAGAACCTTCTCTCGAATTGCTTGATCAACCATATGATTTCACTCTGTCTTTGTGTTTAATGCCGCATCCAGCCATACCATCATAAGTGGGTTCAACCATAGATGTCTTGAAATTCTATGTTATCGTGTACTTCTCTATGCAAAACCTCATCTAATCAGCTCATAGGACACAATTGTTAATAGGCCCAGGTCCTAGCACAAACGGGTAATAGGCGTGCCATATCCAACACAAATAAAACATCAGTATATTCTTATCCCAACACCCTTTAGTGCAATCAAGCTTGGCAAAACAATCAATTAATAATAACCTTGGTTGTGATGAAAAGATCCTCCCTCTTGGCAAGCCCGGTTTGGAATGCCTCCGCGAGCGCATCCCCGACTTCGGCCTCGTTTTTGTAGTCAGCTGCAGCACCGGACAGCAATCCCAGACGGTTAGCACATCACCGCAGGCGAAATCCCGCGAAAAACAACACTGCAAATTAAGAAGATCTGGTACTGCTGAATAAAAGTAATGCAGCGCTTCTTCGGTCCTTGCAAATCTACTGCTCGAAGACATCACGAACTCTGACATTTGGTTTTACCAACACCAATGTGGGATTCCCCGGCGACACAGGCAAGCATGCTAGATGAGACGGTCCGGGATTCATGGGGATCCAGGTGGGTGCGGACAGACGCGAAGAGGGAGGAGGGGGGGGTAGGGGGGGCTTACCGGCGCAGTCGAAGTGGCGGTAGCCCGCGCGGAGGGCGGAGTGGATGAGGCCGCGGACGGCGGGGGAGTCCATCCGCCAGACGCCGAGCCCCACGGCCGGCATCTCGTGCCCGCTGCTCAGCGCCGTCGCCGTCGCCGTCGCCGCCATCCCTCGCCGGTCGGTCGCTGGGGCTCGTCGGAGTCGGGGATGAGATAAGAAGAGGACCGACGGCGAGAAGGAAATGCGGCACACTGCACTCGAGTCAGCACCCACTTTCCTAGTGTAGAGGGGGAGGAAAGATTCCGTTGGACTCCGGTGGGTGAAGTGGTGGTGGAAAGGTGAACACGTGGGTTTTACGGAAATCGAGTGCTCGATGATGAACAGTGTAGAACCTAAATACTACGAATTCCGAAAGGAAGTCTTCGCGTCACTAACTTTTCATAAAAACGATTCAATGTTACCATGTATTTGTGTCACACATGTGTCACTTATTAGGGTCCAAAAAATAACCGTCGTTTTACGCAGGTACCGTAAAACGACCCGTTTCCCTTTGTCCTTTTCTCTATCCCTCACGCGACTTGGCGGGATGGGAGGGGGATTTTATCTCGCGCCCGCCATTCCGTCGTCGCCACCGCCGCATATCCCCGACGATATTTGTTGCCTCAGCCACCCCGCGCCGTCCAGTTGCATCTCCGCCAATTTTAGAGCTCGGGGGCGACCATTCTTTCCCGCGGACGCGCGGCTGGTGCCGACACCATGGATTCATTCCAGAGCTTGGCGCGGGGCCTCGTTAAGGGTGAATATGGTTGGTTCGGTCGCGATTGAGGCGCACAATCGTCCTCGCAGCCACCGCGCGTGTCGGCGCTGCGGGTTTGGAGCCGTGGGGAAGTAAGGGGGAGAGGATTTGCTTCCGGTCGGCGGCGGGGAAGTAAGAGGCGATGGATTTGCTTCGGGCCAATGGATTTGCTACCGGCCGAAGGTAATTTCTAGTCGTTTCCTAGCGATTTACTTTTAGGTGACAGATGCTTTGTTAGATTAAATCGCCAAAGAATCTTTTTAGATGGATGATTGAAGTTTGTTGTTGTCGTCGGAGTCGCATGATTTCGGCACAGAGGATATGTTTTTTGACGGCGATGTCGATTACCTCGTCTTGTTACATCTCGTCGAAAAATTTGATGCCGGCAAGATTACTTTGCCGAGGTACCGACCTATCTGGCTCACCTCTTTCGTAGGCGTTATCGAATGCATAGATCTCTTTTTGTTCGCATTGTTGAACTTTGCGAGAAAAATTGTCGTTTCTTCCCTCACCGGAGTAATGCCGTCGATTTCCTTGGGTTTAGTTCATACCAAAAAGATATCGACGACAATGAGAGTGATAACATATGGCATTCCAGCTGAGTACACCAAAGAGTATCTTCGCATTGAAGAAGATACCACGCTCAAGTGTGTGCTGGTGTTTGCCCAGGTTTTGATCCGAGTTTTTGATCCCGAGTATCTTCGAGCTCCAAATGAAGAGGACACAAACAAGTTGCAGATGATGAATGAAGTAAGAGGATGGCCGAGCATGCTTGTGAGTGTGGATTGCATGCATTGGACGTGGAAGTGTCATATGTCTTGGGTCGGGAAGTACACCGGTCATAAACGTAATCCCTTGATTGCGCTCGAAGCCATGGCTTCACATGACTTGTGGTTTTGGCATTGCTTCTTTGAATTGTTGGGTTCTCTCAATGATATCAATGTATTACAGAAATCACATTTTTTTGCTCGGCTTGCTAGTGGAGAAGCTCCGGCTTGCAACTACATCGTCAATGGAAATGACTATACCATGGGTTATTATCTTGCTGTTGGTATTTATCCTTCATGGTCAATATTTGTGAAGACCATTCGTGAGCCAAAAAGCAAGAAGCACAATTTTTTTTGCCCAAGCACAAGAAGCATGCCGAAAGGATATTGAGAGGGCATTTGGTGTGTTGCAAGCTCGATTTGCCATTGTTCCAGGCCCCGCTCGTTTCTGGGATAAGAAATCTCTCTCAAATGTCATGGTTGCATGTGTAATTCTATACAACATGATTATCGAGGATGAGAGGAATTTAAACTTAGAGTTTTTCTATGAAAATATTGGTAGCCGTGTCAAGCCTGACATGAACCAGATCAGATCAATGTATTTCTTTAGACCTACCGGCAGATTGAGAACAATGTCACACACACCCAACTCCGTGTTGATCTCGTTGAGCACCAATGGCAACTGTATGGGAGATAAACTCCCATTTTATTCATTTGATCTTATTTGTATTCATGTGTGATCCGAACCATTTTATCCCTTCTAGACCATTTGTATTGTTTTATTATTCAAATCTGGACATTTGTTGTAATTGAGATGATTATTGTATTATACGATTCTAAAACACTAATAAGTTTGATTTATACGGTTGTTGTATTAAGATTATATTGTTCAAAAACCTGAATTTACCTAAAACCTCAAAACTGTTTTTATAGTACCGCAAGGGCTCCGGCGGAACTGATCTTGTAAACTCGTACTGCAGCTGCATCCTCCATACTACTTCGCGGCCTCGTAGCGTGGTCCACAGCAGCCCACCCTACCGGCACCGCTGGCCATCAAGTGTAGTTCAATATCAACCTGAACACTAAGTTTGTCGCAGTCGTCGGTGCTTGTCCGTTCATGGATGCTGGCTACCACACCCGTCAGTGTGCCTGCTCTCTGTTTGTCGGAATGTCTCAACTGGGCGCTGATGAGGAGGGCGTAATGATGAACATGATGCATGGCGGCGTCATCCTCCACGAAGACAGGCAAGTGGACGAATCCTAGTCGGAGCCCACGAACACCCACCAGACGCACACCCAAATGTCAAACAATCAGCGTATACAAACCCAGACGACACATACTTAGCAGCCAAATAACGACCAGCTGGATGGTGACCCCAGGACATTTGGGAGCCGGGTGCGGACTAAAAGAAAAAGGGAGAACGTTTCAACCTGAAAAGAGGATGAATTGTTGGTTGATGCTTGGTTGACCACAAGCATTGACCCGATTCATGACACTTAGAAAAGGGCACTACCTTTTGAACAAATGTGCATGTTTGGTTTCATGAACACAAGCACTTTGATCCTCACCGCAAGGAAGTGGTTCGTGAGCGTAACCAAAAATTTCTCACTAGAACATTCGTAAGAAGTAGATATAGTTTGGCATGGTGTCATGTCATGTTTACACGTCACTGAATTTTTCTTATGTTCTTTATGAATCTTGTTGATTTTTTAACAAAGAAAATAGATCCAACCTCAATATGGTCAACAATAGTTAAACTTCTACACAGCGTAGCTTATGGGTACATGAGGTGGGTGAAAAAGTCTCACATGATTTGGGAAATGTTTGGTTGTACAAAATATGTACATCGAAATGTGAATTATGCCCAAGTCAATCCATGAGGTTTGTAGTGAATAATCCTTTTCCCTTGTGCTTGTCACCTGATATGTACAAAACCAATGATAGATTACATGATCATGTACTCTATCATTGATTTTCACAATATTAAAATACCTCAAGATTTAGTAGAAAGCATAAATTAACATTCAAAATGGGAAAAATGGTGGCCTTAGTATTCAAAGCCTGGACCAATGCCACAATCTACTTGAGTGCATTGCCATTCGTGTTATATACATACTCTTTTTAGTTTTCGGATTGTGAGTTTACTTTAGGAAAAAGCAAAATCATTACTCTTTTGACCGTCAGATCGACAATGGACGGCCTCTATGTTGTATGCCACCTCGCCTCCTCATCATCCTACTCGACAGTGTTCCCACCAGACCTAGTTTGCACCAGTCCATACAATTCCACCGTGTAATATAAGGCACTGTTGGGAAACGTTGCATGGAAAACATTTTTTTTCCTACGCACATGCAAGATCTATCTATGGAGATGCATAGCTACGAGAGGGAGAGTGTGTCTACATACTCTTGTAGATTGCTAAGCGGAAGCGTTAAAATGCGGTTGATATAGTCGTACGTCTTCACGATCCAATCGCGATCCATCCCGATCTAGCACCGAACAGACGGCACCTCCGTGTTTAACACACGTGCAGGTTGGAAAAAGCGGTAGGCGTAAGCGAGGCAGTTGGCCTTCGCCTAGTGCCTAGGCGGTGCTTAAGCGTCCTAGGCACAGCCTAATCGGTAATATAGTTTCTACTATTAGGATGTATATGTGGTTATTATATATGTATTCTCTTAATTCAGGGCATATATATACGTTAACTACTAGTTACTGCCATTGGAATATGGCTCGTTTGTCATATTAGTACAATATGGCATGATTCCTCTCTTGGATAGACAATTTCTTGCTTGCCCTGCCTAGACTTTCGCTTATGCCCTAGGTGAGGCGATTTGCCATTGCCTAGCGCCTAGGCGTGCCTAAGCGCCTCCTAGGCACTGCCTTTTCCCACAGAGCATGCATCTCAATGACGTCTTCGCCTCCTCGATCCAGCGAGCAAGGGCAGAGTAGTAGATGAGTTCTCCGGCAGCACAACGGCGTGGCGGCGGTGGTGATGGAGTAATCACAGCAGGGCTTCGCCAAGCGCTAGCGTAGATGCGATCGGAGGAGAAAACGGGTTAGGGAGAGAGGGAGGGCTGCGCCTATGGCTTGGGTGTGGCTGCCCTCCCTCTTCTCCTCTTTATATAGGAGCAAGGGGGGAGGCCGGCCGCCCTAGGGTTTCCCCTAGGGGTGGTGACGGCGCCCTAGGGGGCTGCCTTGGCCCCCAAGGCAAGAGGGGCGGCGGTCACCCTAGGGTTTCCCACCCTTGGCCGCATGGGCCTTTGGGAGGTGGGGGCGCCCAACCCACCAGGGGCTGGTG
>CBMN011749103.1:0-10627 GCA_000582825.1 Hordeum pubiflorum
GGGGGGGGGGGGGGATTATGGCAGCCGACGGCACCGTACATATGAACCGATCGACTTGATGTCTATGCGCGCGTCGCTTCTTGCGCCGAGTTAAATGAGCCAAGCCAATGAGTCTTGACGGTGTCACGGTTGTATATCTCCGCCACCCACGTCCCCCCACTTGCGATGTTGCATGCTGATGTAATTCGATTCCGACGACAGCGGAGGCGGACGGTCGACGATATGGGATGTGCCGCCGACACGGGAGGAGGATGCGCCGACACGACGTGGATCCGGCCATTTGTCGTCGGTGTGCCAGGAGTGAAGTGGACGTTGGTGATGTTACGGGCGCGACAACGTGGATTGGGCGACGCGGGCGGTGGATCGTGCGGTGGATGGGTGGTAGGTGAGGAGAGTGAAGTGCGAAGTTTTTTTACTCGACGGCCGTGAGGTCGAGTATATTTAAGCATCGACGGCAGCTCGGAGTTTACTCCACTAATGGTTTTAGGGTTTTGGCTAGTTTGAGATTAGAGGAGAAAAATCAGATGTTTACTCCTTTTACTGATTGTAGGGGTCGGTTAGGGTTGTTCTTATCTAGTTTCTTCAAACAAGATTTTTTTTAATATAAATAAAGTAATCCGTTACATAAAAAAAGTGTTCCATCAAACAGAAAATAGTTTCAATTAAAGTGGATCATCGTTCATTGATGGAATAAAATGCACCACAAAAAAATGCTTCCATCACCTCAAAGATGCATGTTGCAAGGCCTTAAAATAAATGGTCTATCTAGGACACATCTATATGTGACTTAAGTATTGCACATCTAAATGACTCAATCAACATAAAAACAAAAAAGGAAAAGGAAAAAAGAAAAATGCTCGCACAAATCTTCACGTAAAATCAATGGTATATGACTTACATGTGCAATACTTAAGTCACATCTAGATGTGCCTTAGCAAACCCGTAAAATAAATCGTCGGTGAATGTGGAAATCGTACTAGTTGAAAATAAGTCACTACTACATGATTTGTTTTCTGAAAATGCTTTGTTGTAGTATTGATTTAACATATCTTCCCTAATCGAGAAAAAAAAAACTGCTCCGTAGCGCCCGCACTCCACTCTTTTCCCCACCCAAACCCTCGCCTCCGCCGCACCATGCCGCCGCCGCCGGCGCTGATGGATGAGCTCGTAGATCATCCGTTCCTCCGCCTTTCGCCGGAGCTCGTGGAGGAGATATTTTACCGTCTTCCGCCGGACGAGCCCGCCTGTCTCGTCCGTGCCTCCGCCGTCTGCAAGCCCTGGCGCCGCATCCTCGCCGATTCGGGCTTCCGCCGCCGCTACCGCAAGTTCCACGGGACGCCTCCCGTCCTGGGCCTCTTCCAACAGGGCGACTGGCTCTTACTAAAGGGATCCCGCTTCGTCCCCACCTCCGCCCTCTTCCCTGCCCAGCGCGACCGGCCCTGCTGGTTCGCCATGGACTGCCGCCACGGCCGCGCCCTCTTCGTCCAGCTGGGATTGACCCCTGATCTCGTCGTCCTGGACCCTATGACGGGCCACCAGCGCCTCGTGCCCTCTCCCTTGATGATCCACCCGCTCAGCTTCAGCTTCAGTGCGGCGTTGTCCTGCGCCGCACAAGCCTGCGACCAACAATGATGCTCAAGAGGTTACATCGGGCTGGCTCTACTCGTCGGAGACTCGCGTGTGGAGCGAGCTCGCCTCTGTTCATCACCCCAGGGTCAGACTTACCAATTTGGCTGCGCCTAGCGTCCTTGTGGGTGATGCACTCTACTTCAACTTGGATGGCATCATCGAGTGCCAACTTGGTACACTCTGCTTGGCAATGTTGGAGAAGCCAATCGATGGCAATGGGACTCTCATGGCGACGCAAGACGGTCGGCTGGGATTCGCTGTCGTGGTGGATGCCGCAAATCTAATCCTTTGGTCGAGAGGACCGGACTTGAGGGATGGGCAAAACTCAGGGTAATTGATCTTGAGGCGCTGCTCCCTGTTGGTGCCATGTCCCTAACATGGGAATTCAAGAGGAGGGTACATGCATTGGTGATCAGCGGCATCGCGGAGGGCACCCAAATCATTTTTGTGATGACACGTGCTGGTTCTTATATGGTTGATCTCAAGTCGGGGCGAGTCAGGCCGGTGTCTAGCCTTTGCAGTAAGATCTTTCCCTACATGAGCTTCTACATCCCAGGTACTATTACCATATATAATCATGTGCAATTCCTTGTTACAATCTTTCGGTGGCACTTGGCAACATGAAATGAAAATATGTTTCTTATCAAGTATATAACTTTACACATGAGGACACATGTGCTCATTGAAGAGAGATGTTCCTCTGGAGTACATGTCCATACTTATTCTCTTAAACCTCTGGATGGCTTGTCAGTCCTTGTGATCTGTATGCAAGGAAAATGTACATTCAGTTCAGCCTGGTTCATAAATCATTTGATTTGATGTTGTGGTTTTATTGCATTTATGCAGCAATGGAAGCAGCCTGTACTGGCCAGGAGCAGTGAGCTGGTGCTTCAGGTGTTTGTCAAGCTCAAGTTCATGGAGCAAGCCCTTGTGGTTGTGGATGAAGGGGGAGGTGGTAGTAGTAGTGCTGTTAGATATGGCACAAGTCTGGCTCTGGAGATTGCCACTGGTGTTAGCATAGTAGGATTATGGAACTTCATTTTGCAAGTTTGTGCTCCCCTGCTTGCATTTTAGTAAAGATCTTTGCGGTCTTCTTGTGAACGTGAGAAATATGGCGACACTAGCACGATATGAAGATGATCTTGATGGAAACCGGCAGACTGCTACCGGAAAAAGACATGAATATCATCTAGAATTCGAAGTGTGGAAACTTTGGTACTTTCTAAGCATGTGTGCTTCTCATGTCTTTGCCTCTGTTTTTCTAGCGGAGAGGTGACTCGACTTCAGCTGGGTCTAAGCAGTTATACTCTTGTCCTTACCCCTGCCAAGCGCGGCGTATACTGCATATGCATTTTCCACAAGCAGACGATCAAAGTATCAAACTTATGTCGACCTATGTTTTGCGTTGCACGTCTGAGTAACGGTAAAACATCTGACATTACAAATTCAGTTCTGATTGGTGGGGGTTTCAAGCAACTTTTTGGCTGAAACATGAAGACTGAAGATCGGAGTACTTGGGAGTTGGGATGAGCGTTCCTGTAAAACCTTTGTTTGCAGTATTGCACTAAACCATCATTGCCAATAAAGTCAGCTCATATAGGGCAAATATTATATTGTGACCTGCAAAGAGGCAAAATCTTGCACACTCAGATCTTGAGAATGGTGTCACGACCATGTCACGGAGCTTATTTGAATGTCAACCGGCATATAAGTATTTTGGTGGTGGTATATATTTTGGTGCACCGGCCGGCGAGTCCTGCTGAACTTCTGAACCCACATGCCCATGCTCACATCCTCGGGCTTGCTCTCCACTCTCGCCACTTAGACAAAAATGCTCCTGTAGCAAAGATTATGAATGACGGGATCAATGGAGTATTTTCCGAGCATGTCCTCGGATGTTTTATTTTTCCTTTTTGCATTACAATGTACGCACAGATGTTACCTCTGATCTGAGGTGCAGGTGCCTGCTGATCCCTCTGATCTGATCCGGGGTGACGCGGTGGCGTGGGGGCTGAGGGCTCAGCTTGAATTAAGGGGGTGGCCCTAGGGTTCCTCAAGTGGCAAAACGAAGATCTGCCTGACGCCTGTCCTCGTTGATCTGGTCGGAGTGTCGGGTTCCGGAAGGCTTCGCCGGCAAACTCCCATGGGCACGTTATGCCTGAAGATTTGTGGATCGAGTGGGATTCGGTCGTGCCCACTGGTTCTCCGTTAAGGAGGGTGCGGTGCGAAGCTCTGCTATCTGTTGTCATCATAAGATATGTTTAGTTTCATGTTGAAGTCAGAGGCAGAGAATGTCATGGAAGCCGAGATCAGAGGACTAGTAATGGTGATTGGAGCCTTTTTGGCAATGAGGAACTTGCTTGGAGTTTCGGATTTTGTAGCACTAGTAATGGTGATTGGAGCCTTTGTGGCAATGAGGAACTTGCTTGGAGTTTCGGATTTTGTAGCGGCGGTATGTAAGTGAGGGTGACAGCACGGGTGCAGTTCAAGGTCTTACCTCTCAGGGTGAAAATCTAAGGTCTGGTCTTAATTGGTTGTGCCTAGCAATGGCCTTGTTAAAGGCATTGTTTTGAAAGCGGAGACTATCTTCATGATGAAAACTCAAGGTCTACGATCGGGTGACGACGGAGCTTGTACACATTTCCTTCTTTGAGGTGTCGCTTTTGGAGAACTTGGACTTCAGGTGTTGTTTTGGTGGTGATTGTACTCCTGCTGCAAGGAATGGAACTCTGTAGCGGGGTTTTTCTTTTTTTAGCTTCTTCTCTTTTTTTGGTTGTATGCATTCGTAATGCTATTAGGGTATTGCGTTGTTGCAGAGGCTGGGTGTAATTGGTATCTTCGCAATATTAATATATTCCTTTTATCGAAAAAAAGATGTTACCTGTATCAAGAATTAATTTTCACCTATCACAGAGATAGTGTTTTATCGACAGGAGAAATTTTTATTTCAATTAAATCGAAAAAAGGATATTTTCATCCGACGAGAAAACATTGATGTGTCAGAAAAATAATAAAGCCTTCCAACAGCACATAGATGCATGTTGCACGGCGTGCGGATAAATCAGGGCCGAATGCAAACCCACACTTGCTCATCTCATTTCTGCGCTCAAGCTCTCATATTGAATCTGGAATGAATCCTCACATCAGTCTCTCATATTGGTTGCTAGAATTTGACCATTCAGGGGTTATCTCTTGTTGTGTCAGCTGTTAAACTTCTTTAGGTCGTGGCATCGTGGCTGGTTTGGAGACTGTGTGGCGCTTATGTTTGAACCTTGTGGTGTTGTCTGTTTGTCTTTATTTATGAAGTCGAGCGTAATGCCTTCTATCAAGAAAAAGGCGGAGTTATCTCCTCAAGCTTGACAGACGGCTCACCAACTGTGTTTTGAAGGTGATAGAATTTGTCCACTTTTCATAGGAGAGGGGCCGCTATTTATAGGAAGGGGTTAATGGGGCTGTTTTAGATGGGGCTGGTGGGGTTTTTTGTAAAATAAACCAGAAACTTTATTCATTCGAAGTAAGCAATACATTATTTGTAAGGATCATTACAGTTTCATTTAAGGGTTTATCAAACCAGTTAGAAGTCAAAGAAAATCTTGCTAATCTAGCGAGCTCATGAGCAACTTTATTTGCTTTCCTATTACAACGTTGAAACCTAGTAATGATAAAACCACAAGCATAATGAAAACAATCATCGAAGATTGCCACCGCCGCACCCGCTGACCGTCCTCCATCCTTCATGGTATCAATCACTTCCAGATTGTCCGAATTAATAGTAAGGGGATTACATCCCGCCTTTTGTGCCAGCATTAGACCGAATTTAAGAACCAAAGCTTCAGCCATCAAGACAGCAGTAGTCAATTGTTTAGATGGGGCGGTGGTTTATTAGGCTGATTGTAGAGGAGAGGGAGATGCACCGGTTTTATTAGACATTTTTAGTGCAGACACATTTATTATTTAACCGGCTAATATCGCCTCATTTATTCAAACGTTCGGATAACAAACGGACTCCGAATCGAATGAAATTTGACGTGCGGCCATGATAGACTATAATAATACCACACACGAACTTCAGACTCGTTTCAAGAATATTTATTTCCCGTTTATACAACTAATTTTTAAATTGTCTCACGGTCACATGAAAGTGTCTATTTGGTCTCCAAGCAGAAGTGAAAAAGAAGCAAAGGGGTACTATTCACCTTCCGAAGGAACGGGGACTTGTGATTCAATAAAACACCCGGCTAATCCGGTATGAAGGCAATGTGTTGCCGATGCAATGCTGATGATATGCAAAAATAATAATGATAGGAAAAATATAATAATTAGGGTTACTCTGTGATATTACAAAAGTACATCGTACCTACGGCTCAAAAATGATAAATTGTCTGTGTAAATTCGATGTGTAGTCTTCTTTCGTCCTTTTAGCTTTGGGGGTAGAGGGGTCGCAGAACAACAATATGTTTCCTTTTCCCGGACCGTAAACCGAAACATGCTCGAAACATAATTAGTCGTCTAATAACTATTGCCATTAACACCAAAACCCACATTAGGGACGGAGGACCCTTCACAAACTGTCTTTCATGGTCGCCGACTTGATGTTTCTAATTGCCTCCTTTACACTACAGGTTAGCAGAAAAACAAAACAAAGAAATAGACATAGAGGAATCACAAATAGGGAATAAAAGATACAAAGAGAGGGCTCCAAAAAATCAGAAACCTTCCCAACCCTCCTCGGGATAGAGTCGTTGTCGCCTCTCCGGAGCCGAGCAGACATCACTCGCCATTGGTGCCAGCGCACAACATTATCACATCCAAAAATTGTCCCAAGTTGGAATGTGAAAAAATAAATTAGGTTCAACTAAAAGAATCAAATTTGTTTGTGATTGATTTAATCTTAGCTAGTTGACTAAGAGTTGATTGATTTCTATGAAACCGTGTCTCAAAAACATTTTAGAATTATTTAGAACCCTAAATTGTCATTTAGCGATTAATTATAAAACCAAAATTGGGCTCACAAAATGCTTGTGACCGTCTTTAGAAAAATATTGGGTTGCTAATAATATCTATAAATCACAAATATTATTGAAACCCTAAAGTTAAATTGGGAATTTAAACGAACCCTAAAAGAGTTTATGCAATAAATTAATATCCCGAAATAAGGTGACAATTCAAATATTTAATGTGGGATTAAAAGTATTTTTCCGAAGTCCCGTTAATAATTTGAGCCACTGTTAATTTTCCCAAGATTGTTTCGAGCGAATTTGATTTTGAATCAATTCAAAAACTAAATGGGAAATATTTCGAATACGGCTATAAATTTTATAGAATCAGAGCAAGTTCGGTTTTTGAATCAAACACAAATTCAAAAGAGAAAAGGAGAATATAAAAGAGACATAAAAAGAAAAGGCTAGTGAGCCAAGCAGCCCAACCCAGCAGAGCACATTACAACGCAACAGCAGCAGCTCCCAACCCACTAAGCCGTGTAACAGTACGCCGCGTTAAAACACAAATGTTGGATCCAGATACAACAACCATCACACAAAGCATGTTTGGAAAGCTCTGGGTATTCACGATCTAATCGAGAAAACATGTCTTGCACACATCATCTTGGCCAGGAAGTTCTGGAGGAGTTGTTGTACTCTAGCACTGATCACTCATCAATTTTAGGACAAAATCTATCACCAGAGCTTATTGCGGTGGCATGTTAGTATTTATGATGGGAAAGGAGGCAAATTAGTCATGATATTCAGGTGCAGTCCCTTGAAAATCCGCAATGGCAATCCGAGTGTTGTGCTCAAATTTTAGATCTGTTGTGGTTCCTAATGCAAGAGTGAGAAAGGAGATTTGGACTCCACCAATAGGTGATTGCATTAAGATAAATTTGGATGCTTCATTCGATCTAGATTATTCGAGGGGAGCTAATGGTTCTATCATTCGAGATAAAAAAGGGAAGTTTATTGCTGCGAGTAATGTACAGTTGGATTTGGTTCAAGATGTTCTTTCTGCTGAACCTTTGGCTCTCAAGAATGGATTGCTCTTAGCGGAATCCATGGGTTGTAATAGAGTTGTTGTGAGCTCTGACGATCTAGAAGTAATAGAAGTCATGAAGAATGAGAGTCCACCTACGGGTATTGCTGCAGCGATCTTCCATGACTGTTTTCCCATGGAGCCTGAATTTGTTAGGGTTAAATACGAGCATGTCATTAGGGAACAAATTTTGTAGCTCATGAATGGGCCTAGTCGGCAAAGTTTGAAGTCTGTAGGGTTTAGCTTGATGATCCTCCCCCCTCTATTGTACCTCTTATGGTGAATGATGTAACATTATTTTCTAATGAATAAAGAGGTTATTTTGAGGTAAAAAAACCAGCACACAACATGTGCCCCTCTCACTCACCTCTCTCTCTCTCTCTCTCTCTCTGCGGAACTAATGCATCAACCCATCATTGTCAACCTCCACCCGCCTTCTCCACGCCCACTACCAGAGTGCGTACGTCGGCCATGATTGCATGAACTCCAAGCTCTTGTCATGCCTGAGGCATGCCACCCTATCCTATAAGTACTGCCTCGTTGCCCTCATCATTTTGACCCAAGTTGCACCTTGCGCCAGGCTGCCCCACTAGACACCCAATCGCCACCCCATATGTTGTCCCCAGCGTCCGCCAAATTTCGACGAATCCCTTCACCGTTTGCACTGACATCGCTACCACCACACTCCCCACTCTTGAGAGCACCACCTCGACATACTTCGCGTCACCAGAGCATTCTCTTAGCATGACTTCACCATCACCCGAGTTGTGTCGTTGTTGCGCCATCAATTCCGGCGAGGTAAACTCACATTTGACCCCGCTGCCATGTCCACCATGATCATCGTGCACGCGCGCACCTGACCCTTTTACCTGTCTAGGAGAACACAAAACCAAGTTGCACGTTTGCAACTGAAGATATCCACTACCTATGCAAGTTTAACGAGTCGCCACCATCGTCTTCGTCTCCCTCGACGCTCATCGACGCCTCCATCGTCTTCGTCGTCGTCTCATAAGCACTTCCGTCTAGTCCAATGTCGCCAGAGACCATCGGAGCATCGCGCACCTCCACACTCGAGTCATCGCCATCGTCCCCAAGCTTTGTGACAAGATCTGTAACCTAGCGCCGCTAGGGTGAGCTACCATTTCGTGTCAGCCATCGGATGTGTCTTAGACCCACAAGATTAGATTACTCACCGAAGGGATATCAGCCAATCAGAGTACGCCATGTCCTTTATGAATCGAAGCGGTATTGTCCAATCAGAAGCATCCATGTGTCCTAATTTTATTTTATTTATTTGCCAGACGATTTAATCTCTGTAAATTTTGGTAGAAAAGCCCCTGGTTACTAAAACCTTCATAAGTTTTTGCACACAAGTCCAATTAAGGTGATTCCTTTTGCAGATTGAACCTCATGGAATGCACTATTCACCAGAACCATTATATTTAACTTTTGCACATTTTGGATTTGAATATATTCAATATTTGAATTTAAACATGTTTAGGATCTAAAATGCAAACCATAACCCATTTTGAGTTGAATCTTTTTGCACATTGATCCTTAGGGTCTATGTTGGAAAAGGCAGTGCCTAGGAGGCACTTAGGCACGCTTAGGCGCTAGGCGACGACCGAACATTTTTCCTAGGGCAAAAGTGGAAGTCTAGGCAGGGCAAACAATAAATTGTCCACCCAAGCAAGAAATAATGTCATATTGCACCGATATGCAAAACGAGCCATTTTCCCATGGCAGTAGCATGTAGTTAATTTATTTCTATGCCCTAAATTCGTATCTATACACATATAATACCACAAATACACCCTTAGAGAAAAATCTATATTACCGTCTAGGCAATAGGCGAAGGCTAACTTCCTCGCTTATGCCTACCGCTTTTTCCAACATTGTTAGGGTATAAACTTTCAATTTGAACCATTATAGCAAGTTTGTGAAAATTTAAAATGAATTCGAAAGAATTAGAAATTTAGAACGTTGCTTTGGCAACCAGTTTTGCTACCATGATAGAGGTTTTGGCGCCATTTTAAATTGTCATTTGAACTGATCATACCTTTTGATCAATGGTTCCAAACTTTGAAATTATTTCTGTCTTATGTTCGTAAAGTAAAAACAAATATTTAGGATCAATGTGGCCCAACTTTGACAAATTTATTTATTTGAATTCAAGTTTATACTCCATTTGAGTATGTAATTCAAATCACAACTCCAAACCAAATGAATCTTTTTGTTAGCTGATTCAAATGATGTTTAACAGGTTTGAACCATGTTTGTACAAAACTCTTTCGGCAAGTTTGAATTATTTGAAATTTGAATTCAAATAATGTTTGAATTATAAACTAAATTCATTTGAAAATCAAACATGAATCCTTTTGTATATTGATTCAAGTGTTGAATCAAATTTATTTATGGCCACTCAAATTTCAATTTTCATTTGAGTTTGAATAAGAACTCGTTTTGGTCATAGTTCATAGACCATAACTTCAATTGCAATGATTCCTTTTGTCAATTGAAGCTAGCAATGCAACTCTGCATCACATACTTTTAACGTGGTGTTTAATTTAATTGGTACCACACACATATGAACCCTTCTATCATATGCACTCCAATGAACAACTTATATGTTGTTTCCTAACTCTTTTGAGTTGACTCCTTCACACGTAATCACACAACACCATCTACACTAACACCATGCAATCCACTTAGTTATATTGTATGTTCGATACTTGTATTGTATGTTTGTTTATGTGAACTATTTTATTCATGATAGATTGTTCAAAGATTGAAGAGTATCACTACCAAGATTGGGAGATTGAAGAACATCGTCAATACAAGGCAAGTGGAATCATTGAACATATCAACCATTATTTTATTGCATGTAGAACTTTTCAATAGGATGCATTGATAGTCTCTAACGTATCTATAATTTTTGATTGTTCCATGGTACTATATTATCATTCTTGGATAC
>CBMN011749117.1:0-11061 GCA_000582825.1 Hordeum pubiflorum
TAGTGTAATATAGTTTGTACATATATGTAAATAGTTGGATCTACAATTAATTGAAATAGTTACTTTTCATCACACAATAGCCAATATGCATTGATCTGTGTTATTTGTTGCAAGAAATTAGAACCACATTCTAATTATTTTTTACATTTTAATTTCTATCAAATATTTCATCCACCAGATGATAATGCAAGGTCAAATTATATACGCTTACTTATAATGGACTAGCCCGTGCAGACGCACGGGTTGATGACTAGTGATACTAATTTTGTATTGTGGATGTTCATATAGTTTCCTTAAACTTGGTCAAACATAGAGTGTTACTTTTATAAAAAAATATGCACTATATTTTGAAATAGAGGGAGTAGAATTTGGTCTAGAAAGCTTAAGCTTCAAGATGCACACAATGCAACTTTAAGGGCTCCTTTGATTCAAAGGGTTTTCATCAGAATCTTGAAGGATTAGAATATTTAGGAATTTTATATGGCTTGTTTATATGCATAGGATTGAATCCTATATCCATCGCAAGAAAAAAAGGATTGTATCCTATATGAATTTTTCCTATGGATTTCCTTGTACTACTTCCAGTAGTATTTGTAGCATCTACTCAAACCTCTTTGAAAGAATCATGTGTTTTCCCTATGATGCAATCAAATAGACAAAAATATTGTAGGGTTGATATGAGCATGACATTCCAATCCTATGTTTTTCTTCTTCCCACATTTTTAGAATAGTTCAAATCAAAGAGGCCCTAACACATGATGTGACCATGCATGCATGTAGTGGAAACAAAAGAGATTTGGAGATTGTAGGTACAAATTAAGACATTATACCGTGATACACAGCTCCTTGAGGGAAGGTGCACCAAGCGGATTGAACATTGTCAAGTCAAGTCACAGTCTTCAGAAATGTTAACCAAAGTAGCGGTCCTTAGGCCGTGGAACACCCGCCGTAATTTATCAGGAGCCTTGGGTTTAACCTAAATCAACAAAAAGAGCGATAAAAAAATCATTGAAGAATAAGTCAAGCAAATTTGAAAGATTATAATCTCACGATAGCACCATCACTAACCTTTTTGCTTTGAAAGTCCAAATGTAGATCCTTTATGGTGGCTTCGCCGAGAAGCTCACTCAACCTGAGCATCTTCTGCTAAGAGCGAGTGGTATTGGTGATGCTCATGCTCCTGAGCAGTGAGACATGGCTAAAAGACACCGGGTCATGCGGAGAGATCCATCAGGAATAGGTGACCAGCGTGAGCTGTAGAAGCCACTTGAGCACGACCATCTCGAAGTCATAGTCGGCATGTCCCGAGAAGCACGATGGGTACCACTTAATAGTAGCACAGGCCCACTATGGCCATGCCACTACTATGACCTACCAGTAGCGCGTTGTTTCCCCCGCGCTACTACGTGGTTACCTATAGTGGTTTTCCTATGTCCTTGAGGCCGGTCACCACTCTTCTTGCAAAGAGGACCACGATAGCCCTTGGGCGGGCTACTATGGCCTTGACTAGTATTGTTTGTTGATGACTTGAAGCCAAGTGCCTGACCCTCTAGTCGAAACTGGCTACCATGCAAAGCATATCGTCAACGAAGAGAGGATCGGTACGGACGTTGAGGGCGGAGATGGTATGTTGGTAGTCCATTTCATATTTCTAATGATGAAACATGGCGATCTCCAGGCCTGATGTTCCATCTCCTAGGGACCTCATGTATCCAAAGTAAGTAGCAACATATTGGCTGACCTTATGTGCATTGGTGAGGCTAGTTATGATGTTATCAACGTGGGACCTCAATTGTGAGGCGAACATGCTTGTCAAGGCCGTCCAGATCGCATGAGCTTTTCATGCGAGACAAACCTGAATCATGACATCCTCGGAGAGACTGTTGAGTAGATATGCAAGCACCTGTTGGTCTTGTGTCACACAACGCGTGTTGCTTCCGCATGACCTGGTCCTCGCAAGCAGAGGATTTCATGCTAATGGTTTTTGTTGGATGAGGTGTGGTTGGATCTACTTAGCCATACATGCCCCCAGCTCGAATTTGCGATAACACCTGGGCGCGCCATAAGATGAATTTGGTTCTAGTGAGTTTTTTGGAAATATGAGAATTCGGGCCAAGGTGTATTCTTGAGAAAGACGAGGACACCGTGTGAGATGGGTTGTCGAGGATAGCTAGATGAGATGGAAGGGAAGGGAAGGGCTTTGTATACCATGTAGGAAAGTATGAAGCATCTCTACCATCTAGACAAGGGCCACATTGGTTTATATTGATTCTATGGGGCTTATCCAATGCGTGATACCCAAGAAAGTTCAGAAACAGGGAGATTGCAATGAAGAGATAAACACAATCGTAACAACCCATGATGTACATATAAGCCTCCTCATAGAAGATATTCCACCATCAGCAGCTTAAATACCCCTCAATCACTCCTGATGAAGGAAATTGGCTTGCTTCTCTTCTGCAACCAATGCAGCTACAATATCTAGCCGAGCACTGAGCCATTGACAAGTCCAGGGAGGTGTTTCTTGATCCCTCTCATTCCCAATAGGCATGTCACGCCCGTATGACCACTCCTAGTTACCATTGTTTTCTTTGGATGCTCAACTCCGTCCGGTCACGAAGAGTTAGCACATGTATGAGGCTTAGGTAGAAACTGGGAGGTAATATGGTGCTTTCTTTATAATGAAGGGTCGTATTTAAACGAAGGTACGTTCCGTCGGTGCATGAGCTACCCATCAATCCTAAATTAAGATCATATCTTCTAGTAAAAGGGGGGATATCTCAAGTCTTAGTACCTGCTGGAGCTGCTGCAACATATGGATTGCAGTGCTCGATGGCGAGAGTGGATCACACTCCTCACTACGTCTTCCTCTTTCTTCTAGTCGAGTCACATTTCCCATTTTTGGGCTTGTGCCAGGGAGACTCCTTTTCACCCTTCTCATTAATCCTAGTGATCGATCCAAGCATCTCATCCTCGTAGCTACCTTGGCTAGGGGCCTCCTGTAGGCACCGCCTGGTAGGCACATCAGGCTGTAGTGTGAGCCTTTACACTGATGATGTCATCGTCTTTGGCAACCGGTGCACGCAGAAATTGATACCCTCCTTGCCATTTTGAAATCGTTCTGGCCCTCAATTATAAACATCAAGACGCTCTTGAAGGTCATCATTGACAGTGTACTGCCACTACATAAGAAGGGAATCAAATCGATGCAAGAGCACTCTCATAACCCGGGAAATTTAGTGCGAGAGAAACAATCGTGTCTTCCTGCAAAGGATCTCTCCGGTATGAGATGTCATGGCGGCAATCAGGCACACCCTGCAGCAATCGCGTGTGACTGGCATGGTTTGTGTGCATGGCCCTTTTGGGGACATTGTTGTGAGGGGTTAACTATCTTGTTTTGGCCTTGTGGCCTTGTTTGGCCTTTGTTTTTCCTGTTTATTTTTTATTTTAGTCTTTTATCTTTCCTTGCCCGGTTTTTGGTGGTCTTTGTACATCCCTTTCTGCTACCTGCCATATAGTACGAGTGAAAAACCTTTGAAGGGTACTACATCATTCATTTACATTTATTCTTCAAAATAATCCACTAGATAAACCAATGAAAAATCACTAAAGCTGCAGCATCAACAATATCAACCATTTACTCTCATCTACTTACAAGTACCAGGTTACACACTACCACTCTTGAAAATTCAGTAATAAACATTATCTTGTTTTGATGCAGTATCAATACCAAACTATTAATCAGAACAAGAGACAAATACCAGCAATATCCTTGAAAAAAAAAGAAATATCATGCAATACACAGAAGCTATTTACTCTGGACTACTGTAGTGTGCTATTCCATTGGAGATTAGGAAGAACTTACAGTTTCAGAGAAAAGTTGCAGTGCCTACCGTGCTGTGATCCGGCGGGTGATGATTGACGCTGCGAGACGAGGAACGGAACAGATGTTGTGACCACCGTGAAGAGAAGAGAGAAGGGCCGTTTTCGTCGGACTCTCTGTGGTGGCGCAACCTTGTTTGACGGTGAGGAGTTGGACGATGGGATGAGGCAGAGGTGGGAGGATACCACGAGGTGATGCGCGAGGGGACGACGTGGATGCGGCCATGAGGAGGTGGGCGAGAGATGAGGTGGAGGGCGGAGGCGGACGTGGATAGGTGGTCGAAAGGATGAGAGGTGGAGGGCGGCGGCGGCCGTGGAGAGTTTGCCGAGGGGACGGTAGGCCAGAGTCAATCGGCTGCTGGATTGGGCCCAACCTAATGGTGGACGTAATTGATGCTAGCGTCCAGATCTGGACGTCACCTGTAATAGCGTCCCCATGTGGACGTTGTACTACCCAGCGTTCTTACTATTTTTAAAATTTGTGATTATCCTTTCCTTCTTTCATAATTCTGTGATTACTAATTATTAATAAAAAATTCGGGACGGAGCAAGCAGCCGGCGCGTGACGGGGATGGAGCAAACGCGGTGGGCTTCTTGGTTTGTCTGAGGAACGGGAAGGGGGTTTTCGTAAAATTTTGATGGGGACAACCTTTTTCGGACCGAAGGATTCCTTTGCAGATGACAAGAAAATTCCGCCCCGCCCTGTAAACGACTGCTCTCTTTTGGCAACCAGCGTTGTCCCTCTACTCCCCGTGCATGCTGTGGGTCTACAATACAAGGGTCAACCAAAAGGAAAGCCTCCATGAAGGGTGTCTTCCCGAACAGTGTCTCATTTCGACCCAGTAATACTGCAATGGGTGAGACAATTGGAAGGAAGGCCTCCGCCAAGAATGTCTTTCCACACACATCTCATTCCCAACATACACTTATCTAATATACCAAATTAGTACTACTAGTTGGGTATCTGGTGTTCATTTCCTTTGGTACTCCCTCCGGGATGGGAATATATATAAGTCAGACATGGAAATTTTGGTCATCAATTTAACTAGCTGGGGATAAGATGCTAAGGTAGATAAGAGGGTATACAAGACAATACATGAAAAGGAGATGAGTCAGCCATGGGTAGTGGGCTTTATAAGTGTGGAGCTGCAGAAAGGTTGGTGTGCATGTTAATTAGCTTTGATTCGTGAAAAGGTAATATTTTAAAACTTCATAATGTGTAATCAGGCAATAAATGTTTGAAATCCCAAATATATGAACCATCTGCTCTGTTATACAAAGCAACCACGAAATCTGAAAATTCCCATATACAAGGCCAACCACAAAAACCTACCGCCACTGTTTTCCCAGTTATTGCCTTAGACACATGCGTAGCTCTGAACCATTCCCGAGGAGTACAGTCACAATTCAATTAAGACATGATGTACTTCTAATTTTATCCTTCACACTGAGATCAATGAGAGCATGGTTAATAATGTAGCGGGCTGCTGGCGATAGAGAGATGCCATGTTATCTAAAGCCTTCATGAAAAATACTCATATAATATTTGCATCAGCAATGCATATGATTGAAAGACAATTGCGCGCATACTAGTTTTTCTTAATCCATGTGCTATAGTAGAATAAGAGCCTAGTCCACTCTCTCTCCTCTCTAGTCACTCCTCTAAGTAGCATTTTTATGACATGATAAGTCTTATAGCCAGTAGACTAGGAATAATTAGACTTGCTCTAATGTTGGTGCTTCTGCTTGAAGACTATACATCGCTCATAGCAAGTGTGGCTTCCGTCTCGCCTCGCATGAAGGTTTTTTGTTCCCCCGTCGTAACTGTAACTGGGGCGGCCTATTCCATTGTTTTTTTTTTTGGCCCGTTGTTTGTAGTCTTTGCACAGTTGACATACTAATTTGGTCCCTTTTTTCCACTTTTTTTTCTCTGATTTCTTCATGCGGTCTTCTTTTTTTCTTCATGCTTTTCTTTGGTTTTCTGTTTTTCTTTGTTTTTCACCGATTTTCTTTGTTTCTTTCACGATTTTTACAGGTTTTTTATTTTCCTTCTTTTTTCTTTGTTTCTTTCTCGGTCTTCATTTTTTATTTTTTTCTATATTTTTATTTTTTGTTTTTTTTGTTTATCTTCGTTCTTCCTCGGTTTCAACGTGTTTCCATTCTTTTCCATTATTTTCTTTGGTTTGATTGGTTTTGTTTGTTCCTCTTTTTTTCTACGGTTATTTCTTTGTTAAACGCATGTCTACCTTTTTTAGTACATAATGTACATTTTTATTGTACACGCGCAATATTTTATTGATACACGTTGAATATTTTTTAAATACACAATGTATATATTTTTTTAAAATTTGTTTCGGACACTTTATTGAATATATTGTCAACATTTTTTGAAATACATGGTGAACATTTTTTAATTGTAACCCCCCGTTTTTTTACACGCAATGAATATATTTTGTATAAATTAGGAATATTTTTATACACGTTTAACATTTTTAAAATACATGAAACATTTTTTTATATATCTAAAACTTTTTTGTATACAGTGAACATATTTAAAAAAAAATATTAACAATTGTTTTCAAATATATGTTTTTCATGTCGAATTTTTCACACACAATGTAAATTATTCATATACATGAGGAAACTTTTATATACATGTGTAACATTTTTTAATTCAAAATTAAAAAAATTCCAATACTTGTTGTAATATCTACTATTTATACACGTTCTACCTTTGTCATACACATTAGGAATCATTTTTTATACATGTGAAACATTTTTTTAAATACATGATTAACATTTTTAAAATATATTTTTAATGTTTAATTTTCATACACATTGTATATTTTATTATATACATCAGAAACACTTTTCTATACACATTTAACCTTTTTAATGCATGATTAATATTTTTCAAAAAATTATGTGAAATGTTTTTTGTAATGTTGTTAAGTATAAAGAAAGGTAGGAAATAAACCAAAAAATAAAACAAAATATGTGGAAAGAACAGTGACAAAAACAAGCTCTTTTGAGGTTTGTGGCCTCCCGGACACTAGGCCGCCCAGCCTCACGCTGCGTTCAGGCGAGGCATCCTTGTGTCCCCACCTCTGTTCGTTCCAATTTCTATCACAAAAAAAGGGAAGAAGAAAAAAATCTACTGCAAATCTAATGAAATCATTTCGATGAAACAAACCAAACTTCAGATTAGTTAAAGCCAAGAGTGCCAAGTTTATTAAACGGAGGGGCATCCTAGTAGCACTGGGGCTGGTATTCGCTGACTTTAAGTCAGGGACTTAGGCCCACACGTTAATGGCACTAAGTCACCTGACTTAAAAGTTAGCAAATCTGAACCGGTAGCACCAGCATCTGAATAATTGCCATGCCAACCTTCAAAAGAAGATATTGCCAGAATCATATTTCCATGAAGATGGTAACAAATTACTCAGAAAACAGATCAAGAAAGTTCGGAGCCATTTGCCAGGAGACAAAGTGAATAATTGACTGAATCTAACTTGTGATGTATACAGGGGTTCTGACGCTAACGCTAAGCTGAGATAATAAAATTACACAATGCAACAAATTTTCTTAGGAATGTCAACTGAACTTAGAAGATACATGGCGCTCCCCGGCAGATTCCCGCGGCGGCGCGGCACGCAGGGGCAAGAGGGGAAACAATCAGAGTCACGGTCAACTATCTGACAAATATGTACCGAAAACCAGACCACATGGTCATCACAGATGATTTTTATCAAAAAGGTTTACTGTGCTTGTTGTTATTTCTCTTGAGTTGTACTTTGAGTTTCTTGCCACCTAGCTGGAAACCGTCCATCATGGTGATGGCCCATTGTAAGCAGATCTATTCTTCTTATATAGCAGCTTCATAGTGACAGTCTTGTCTTTCACAAAGGATGCAGTGATGAACGTAGCTTATTGCTTCTGGACGAGGCAGCAATTTAACCTGGTCCCCTCGCTCCCCAAGTAGCGAGGTGGGACTAAACACAAGTCCATGGTCATAAGTTCACCGAGTTCTTTCTATTTGGAACTCGGCAAATACATGACCCCTGGAATTATGATTTTAAAAATAAAAAGTAGAAAATGTTTACCGTGTTTCCGTTAGTAGAAACTCGGCAAACTAAGGCTATCGTCACGGCTCCGTCCCTTGCTGCCAGGCATGGCCCACATGTCAGTATTCGCCGAGTTGTTTCAGTAGCGAACTCGGCTAACTTTATAGTCTGTTGAGTTTTTTTGTTCGCCGAGTCATTTTTCATCAGAACATGGCAAAAGCCACTGCTCTGCTGAGTTCCTTACTACCACCAAGTCCAATTATATATGAAACTAGGGCAGACAGAAGTTTACCAAGTGCCAACAAAATGCACTCGGTGAAGAGTTGGAATTCGGGACAAAACGTGATTCTAGTAGTGTATACAAGACAATACATGTAGAGGAGATGAGTAAGCCATGGGCAGTGGGCTTTATGAGTGTGGAGCTGCAGAAAGGTTGGTGTGCATGTTAATTAGCTTTGATTCGTGAAAAGGTAATACTTTAGAAATTTGAAATGTGTGATAAGACAATAAATGTTACAAATCCCAAATATACAAACCATCTTCTCTATTATACAAAGCAACCACAAAATCTGAAAAATCCAATATACAAGGCCAATGACAAAACCCTTCCAGGCTTCCACCACACTGTTTTCCCATTTATTGCCTTGGACACATGCGCAGCTCTGAGCCATTCCCATAGAGTATTCACAATGCAAATAAGACATGATGTACTCCTAGTTCTATCCTTCACACTGAGATCAAGCATGGTTAATAATGTAGAGAGATGCCATGTTATCTAAAGCCTTCATGAAAAATACTCATATAATATGTTGGCTCTTAGATTGGCCATTAGGTTGGCTCTAAACATTTAATATTTGCATGAGCAATGCATATGATTGGAAGACAATTACAGGCATACTAGTTTTTTTAAGCCATGTGATCAGACTGTAGAATAAGAGCCTACTCACTATCTCTACTCTCTTCTCACTCCTCCAAGTAGGATTTTTATGACATGACAAGCTTTATAGAGCAGTTTAGGCATTATTAGACTCGCTGTTATGGAGGCACTTCTGCTCGAAGACTATACATTGCTTATAGCAAGTCGTCTCGCCTCGCCCGAAGGTTTTTTGTTCCCCGTCGTAACTGGGTTGGCCTATTTCATTTTTTTTATCACTGGTTGCTGTATTCGTACAGTCGACATACTTATTTGGTCCCTTTTCCCTTTTTTCTTTTATATTTTCTTTTATTTCATCACTTGGTTTTCTTTTTTTTCTTAACGGGTTTCTTTGGGTCTTTGGGTTTTTGGTTTTCACCAGTTTTCTTTGTTTCTTTCACGATTATTACTGGTTTTTTTTTTCGGTTTTCACTTTTATAATTTTTTGCTTTAATTTATTTTTTGATTTTCTATGTTTATCTATGTTTCTTTATCGGTTTCACTGTTTCCAGTTTTCTTTCATTTTTTTCTTCGGTTTGTTTGGTTTTCATTGGGCTTGTTTGTTTCTTTGTCAGATGTTCATCGGTTACTTCTTTGTTCAACACTTCTCTACATTTTTAGCACATAATGTATATTTATATTGTACACGCAAAACACTTTGTTGATACAAGTTGAACATTTTTAAATACACGATGTACATTTTTTTAATATATTGTTGTGGAAAATAAAATTGAAGATATACAAGTTCTTTAATGTAAAAACATCCCCATTATTTGTCCTTCTTCGACCCCACAATCTATCAGGAATGGTGCTCGACGTCATTGAAGAAGTTAGCACAGTGATTTTAGCCCGCAGACAGTCGGATCTTGTGCTTCTCTCAGAAGCCACGCTCCACATGGAGCTTCACCTAATGTAGCACCTCCCCGTCCTGACATGGTGGGATCATCTGCAAGATCTCGCGCCTTTGCGGCAATTGCCTCAGTATCGTAATCCTTGCACGGGTTCCCTACATAGCTGTAAATCGTCATGCAATCGTGTGCTCGCTAATGTAATTGGAGAGAAAATTGAGATATGGAAAATTATGTGCCTAACACGGGGTGTAATGGAGAGAAAATGGAAAGATGGAAAGAGGTGGGTTTAATGCGGGATGAGAAAGAGAAGACACACGGACAGGCTTAGTGCTTTCCATATTGCTCATGTTCGTACACACCGGTATTTTCCAGATGATGGTCACACTCTCGATCGCCTGCAGTCTATACATAGGAAAACAAAGCTGTATCACTAGTTCACTGCAAGACGCGGGTGATGCAGATAAAAAAATACAAGATGTGGGCGAATCAGAAGGTCAGCCTGCACGGAGGATGTCTTTCCAAACACTTCGGTGACCCTCCACACTGATACCACAACAAGTGAGGCAACTGGTAGGCAAGCCTCGCCAAAGGTTATCTTTCCGAACACCTCTCGTTCCCAACACACACTTATTCAATACCAGATTGGTACTACTAGTTTGGATAAATATATAGTATATGATATTGATCTCCTTCGGTAGGCTTGACGAAGAATGCTACGGTGTGGGTAAGAAGACTGCATGCAAAGAGAAGAGGCAGCCATGTATGCAGTGGGCTTTATAAGGGTGGTCCTAGCGAAAGTTGGTGGGCACTTATGCATGCACTGGGATTTATAAGGCCATCTACAACGCCGTGGAAGGGCACCAGGATTGATATCTTGGTCGATGGGCAGTTGAGCCATCCAATCCTGGTGTCAGGTAAGGCATCGACGCAATAAAAGGAATCGAGCGCTTGGCTTTTTCTTTTTTGTATGAGATGAAACAATGGGTGAAGCGGCTGGTTTAGTTAGTGCCCTATAATTAGCATTGAACATTGAAACGATAAGTGCTTGGATGGGTTTTTGATTTTACAAGACTTGTTTTATTTCCCTAAGTGTCTATCTTGATGTCTAGCATCTAAGATGGCCCAAGGTGCTAACGAAAGGTTGGTGGGCGTTTTAATTAGCTCCAACTTCTTGAAAAGTTATATTTCAGACAACTAATTGGTTATAATGCAGACTACTACTTTTTAACTCCTTAATTTGCACTAATAGAAAACAGGGCTTTCGTCACAGCTCATTCTACACATTAGTCCCGGTTGCATTACGAACCGGGACTAATGTGAGCATTTGTCCCGGTTCGATCGGCTAGGGCGC
>CBMN011749159.1:0-12686 GCA_000582825.1 Hordeum pubiflorum
CCCCCCCCCCCCGCGGTCGGGCGGGCGTAATTCTCCCGGCAGCGGCGAAGGGCAATGCGGACAGTCATAGCCTCCTCCATCCTGCACGCAACGACGCCCTAGTCGATGAATCTGAACTAGTGGAAGTCAGATTCGCTTCGCCACAGAAGGTCGGAGATCGCCGGACGGGAGCTTGGGGCGGAGTGGACTGATGGTGAATGAAGTGGAATAGCTAGGGTTTGGTCTGGAAAGCGGATGGGGTCGAGTGGCCGGCGTGGGCCGGCTCCAACGTGGCGGATACGCTCGGGTCATCCCATATCCGGCCCATATTTGAGCTAGATATGAGAGGTGCCTGTCGGTCTGAATGTTTGTGGCCCGTTTTAGACAATTGGGTCATATGTTTTTGACCGAACCGTCTGTCCGGGTGTTCGAGGATTGTATGAGGCGTCCGGGTGTAGATGCTCTAAGCACCTTTGTTAGGCCTCGGCGGGAAGGATGAAGATCTGCCTTCTGTTGCATGCATCGCGTCGATCATTTGTATAATACACATATTCTTTGGACGCAGAGTTTCTGCTCCCAGGCTCATTTGAGCCCGGTGAACAGTAAAATCAAAAAAAAAATCAAAAAAGGTTTTAAAAAAATCGGATTTTTTTGTGATAAAACATTGAGAAAAGTTATGACTGCGTGTAAAAATTCGGCCTGAAATAACATTCCTACAAGGCGCGTATTTTCAGAGTATCGATTTTATTTTATTTTGTCACGCCTTGTAAGAATGTTATTTCAAGCCGAATTTTTGTACGCAATTAGAACTTTTGTCAATGTTTGATCACAAAAAAATCGGAATTTTTTGAATTTTTTTCGATTTTTTTTTCGATTTTACTGTTCATCGGGCTCAAATGAGCCGGTGAGCAGAAGGGCACTTCCCATATTCTTTTCATTCTTTCATGGTTTGCTTTCTGTCTCTCCTTAATCCCTCCAACCATGTGCATCTTTTCTTTTCGGCAGTACATATACATCAATACATGATCGATGCGTCCGTCCATCAACCATGATAACCTAGCGAGTAGCAATGGACCGCCGGCCGATGATGCACGAGCATGAGTCTAAGCCAAGCAGACCGGACCCCAAGCAGTATGAAAATGCACGTCTGTTGCGACTTGCGACCAAATGGCTGAGCTCCACGTGCGCTTCCTTTTCCTTCCACGCCTTGCTATCGAGCACTAACTAGCAAGCAGGCGTCGTCCTGCTACCAACTCGTAACAGTATAGGCGTGCAGGGACGCAAAGTGGCCGGCGTATGCGTCTGTAGCTAGCACTAGCGGCTATAGAGCTAGGCAGCGATGGATGCACCAGCACCACCGTCCAGCACGCACGCTAGTACGCCATGCACAGCGCCGGCCACGTCGCCGTCCTGGTGACTTAAGCGCCAAGCAAGGCGGCGAACCCGCGCCGGCGGTGCTCGACACCGGGGCGTACACAATCCATCCCGCGAGCTGCTCCCCGGCTAGCGAGCCTGGAGCATCGCATCGGGTCAGGGTCATTCCCCCGTCGGTTTCCGCTGAAAAGTAAAGCAAAACCACCAGTCGCGCCGGGGAGTCTGAACGGGAGAGAGAAAAAGGAAGACGCACCGAGCAGAGCGCCACTTGACTTGCACCGGCGCGGTCGTGCACGCACGCGCACACCGGGACCGGCGGGGGCATGGGACGGGGACTGGGGGTACGGAGACGGACAGGCGGTGGTGGAAAAGTCGCGCTCGCGCTCGCGCGTTCGGATCCGGAGTCCACGTGACGGTGGGTGGCCACAGGAGCGGTATCCGTTCCGATCCGCCCCCGCCCGTCGCGTCGCCGTCGCTCATTCGATCTGCTGTTGCTGTTTCCCTGCTAGAGTGGATAGCTTTGTGTGTGCCCCTGCGCTGGCTGGCTGGCTGGCTGGCGACGACGATCTCATCTCGTCCCTCGTTTGATCCCCCTTCGTTTTCGCCCACGTTCGCACGGTTCCCCCGTGGTGTGGGTGGTCCAAACCGCGTGGGCCGTGGGAATGGTCTCCATTATTATTCCGCCCCGCGGGACCGGGAGTCGTTATCCTGCCCATGGCCCTTGCCGGGTCCAGCCTCTGTACGTGGCTCTCATTCTTCTCTTGTCAAACTAACTCATCAATCCGGTTCCATCTGATTTACATACTAGTATGTATATACGTATATACTAGTATGTATATACGTATGATCGATTGGTTCCAAGGCTTGGATACATGGTGTGTTTATTTGACCAGGAATAGTACGTACTCCTGGTTATTTTTTGCCTCTTGATTGATTGAGTGGCCTCACTATTTGAAAGAAGAAAGAATAGTCCGTCTTCCGAAGACATGTAGGGCGTCGCGTCGCACTAGCATATTGTTGACTCTTATTCTAGGACTAGGATGGCTATTGTTAATGCTATCAGAAATATCTGGCATGACTTGTTAGCTGCATTAGTTTCAGTTAAACAATATACTCCTACTAATAGGGTAGCCTACTTTGAGATATAGCCACTATATCGGAAATTTTATTTAGAATAAAAGGCACGTCTACGAAATAAAAAGGGCCGGATTGCCCCCCGGTTCTCCGAGATGCTCCAGCTTTTTATGCTCACTTGCGCTACAAAAGCACGGCACAAAATTTTCATTTGGGATAAAATATCTGCACCGAGCGTGTGTCCCCCACAATTATCGCTATGTTTATTCAGGAAAGTTCAATGCTTGTATTATTAAACAAACAAGCTGGATGCTATTTAGCTGCTGCTCACGTTCCAAAAGCTCACATCGTGGCGTACATATATGTTTCGTGCGATTGGATGGTAAATAAAGAAGAACTTGATAATGTTGGCGTGTCGAGGGGTTTAGCCTAGCAAAGCTGACCAAAAACTAATTAACTAGCCAAAAAGTGGCAGGGAGACACATGCACGATCCGGTCAAAGATTGTTACTTTCTAGCAAACCATTCATGTACCAAATCTACGAGAGCTGGTTGGCGTCACGCTCTATAAACAAAGAGTGAAAGCGCACGTAAAGAATTTGTAACTCGGCGAATAATTGCGGGCGAAGGCGCGAGCAGCGAGCTGGCCATGGCTAGGGTTAAGCAGCTTTAGAACAGCGTGGTCATTAAACTAATCGGGTGTGTGGGAGTTGCGGGGATTACTTAAACCGTGGGTTGCCGTGCATGTTCGCTTAAACAATTATTGGTCGCAGAGCGAGATGTGATCTTGGCCCAGTTGTCTAACTTATCGCCAACTTGGTGGATTTGATGCGCGTGAGCTCACATACAGCGTACACATGCATGCAGCCATGGAGATCCGTACGCACACTCGCATAACCATGTTGGCCAGTGCGTGTGATGATTGTTTCAATTTCGAAATGAAATGATAGCCCCAAAGGCATTAGAGGATTTGGAATGATTCTACTAGCTCCACGTACTCCTGTGGCAGCAGAAGTTTTTCATTTTTGCAAAAAGAAAGCATTGCTTTAGATGGGTAGCGGGGTTGGTTACACCGACAACCGATTAGAGATCAAAGTTTAGGTTCGTCATTTTGCATTTCTTAGGCAACTAGTTACTCAGAATATTACTTGTCTGAAACGGATGTATCTTAACGTATTTCAGCGCCAGATACATCTATTCGAGCGACACGTAGAGTGAGTATTTTCTTTTTTCGAGAACTCTGTCTCAGGCAGTTTTTTTCTCTTTTTGAGATGAGCCATTGAGCTTGTAAGGCCCTAGCCACCGCTTGTTTTTATTTTTAATTTTTGAGGGGGGCTGGCCCGAGCTTGTTGAAACAGAATGCAGTACAAGCGGGTGTTACCTATTTAACGCTTTAAGCATTTGTTATAGGCCATTTGGCAAACTGACGCACACCCCTTCCCCGCACTGGGTCGGCCATTACACGTTTTTTCTGGTTTTAATCTGCAAAAAGTGTGCGCGGGAGAGATTCAAACCCGGGAACAGGACCTTAAGTTTAACTCACACAAACCAACCAGGGTAGACCACACATTGTGGTAATGCATTTCCTTTTCTTGTTTTATACTTTTACCAACCGTTTTTTTTTCATTGTGGGTTTTTTGGACACTTTTTTGGTTTTGGTTTTTATTTATTTTTATTTTTATTTTCTTTCATATTTTTTCCTTTACATTTTTTTCAAAAATGCACAAAAACGAAATTTGATGAACTTTTTTTCAAAATCAGTGAACATTCTAAAAATCAATGAACCTTTTTCAATTTGATGTTTTTTTTAAATGGATGGATTTTTTAAAAATATTCATGAACTTTTTCCAAAATTTAATGAACATTTTTACATAAACATATGAGTCTTTTCCAAATTGTTTTCAAATAACTCAAAAATCTAAGCGATATAGTAACGACGGAGTAATAAATAGCACAGCTACGTTGGTTCTGAAACAATTCACGCTGCTATTAGTCACTAGCGTTTAGAAGCTCTAGTATTGCACTGCACGTTCGTGGGCCAGCCCACTAGTCGCCGCAGTGGGCGGCAATTCGCCTCCCTAGCGTTGAACGCGCCAAATAGGACCACCCGTACGAGCAGTGCATCTAGCCCATGTGGGTTGTCTGGCCCATTACCTACAGCATGCTTTTGTGGCCCATCTAGTCATTTTAGCCTGGTCTTACTTAGGGCCTCTTTGGATCGCATCATCATGGAACACGGGGATATGAAAAACATAGAAATTTGATAGTATTGACGTTGCAAAATAGTAGAGATTTGCAAAACATAGGAAAACTGCAGTAATAATTGTTTGGATGAAACACAGAAAAAAAATACCGCGATCCCATGTGATCTATATGAAATTCAGGTTGAAGTGGATGTTCAATTCCTATTAAATGGAGGTATGGGAATACATTTCGGCCTCCTTTGGCTTACATGAATTTTATAGGAGTTCTAAAGAATAGGAATTTTTGTAGGCAAAAATCATTTTTGAGTCCTTTGGTTTGTAGGAATGGAGTCTTATTCCTGTGTAGGGTAGAAATTAATGCTTCACATTTCAAGTGAAAAAAAATAATTAGCCTAAAATCAATGGAAAAATTGCTATCCTACGCATAAAATGACCTCTGAGTCACAATAGAAACTGAGATACATGTCATCTCACTTCCTATGATATTCCTATCCTATGAAGCAAAAGTGTCCTTCAAGGGAATTATGGTGCCACCCTTTCTTTAATCCAAAGGCATTCCTTAGGGAAAAAAATATTAAGAATAAGAATCCTAAAAATTTCCCAAAATCCAAAGAGGGCCTTAGCATTGACGATTTGCTGCTGGTGGCAAGGAACAAGACCTCATATTCCACGTGTTGCACGCAGAATAGTGCGAGCTGCACACACTGCGCGGTGGTGGATCCATTTATGGTTTTGCAAGGTATTTTTTTCAGAAATTTCTTATTTCATAGATTTACAAGAATAAAAATATATGAAAATAGGTACAAAAATGGAAAACATATTGCAGAAAAAAGAGAACATTGAAAATAGTTACATTCATGTGTATGAATGTCCATCCCATATTTTAAAAATGGTCATCCGGTGTTTGAAAATGTTCATGGCATACTTGAAAAATGGTCACCGTATATTGTACAAATGTTCATCATATATTAAAAAAAATTGCTACATATCTAAAAATGTTCATTCCGTATTTAAAAAATGTCATCGCGTATTTGAAATATATTCACCACGTATACGTGAAATATTCGTTGTATTTTTATAAAAATGAAAGAAAACATACCCAATAGTAGGAAGGAAAAAATGAACAGATAAATGAAAAAGAGAAGGGTGAAAGGGAGAAAAGAAACAACCAGAATATACCGGAACAAGAGGAGAAAATAATGAAACCTCAAAACAAGAAATCCAAAAGAAAAGAGAAATGGTATGTTTTTCTTTAGGAAATTATGTTGCTTTATGGATCAACGATGTTCGTCGGAATAGTTACAAGATCATGAGGCTATATCAGCCAAACATTCCTCCCAAATTCTAAAGAAATAGATAGTTTTGCTAAACTATCTACTTCGATGTTTCTTCTCCTTGTTTCATACATGAAATGAAAATCCTGAAAATCACCTTTATGAGCAATGAGTTCTTTGATTACCACCGTGTTTTGGCCCCCGATACCCTCAGCAATATCCTTGATGACAGCAACACCATGTGAAGATATTTAAGTTTGATCAAATTTGTAGAGAAATAGATCAAAATCCATAATATCAAATCGGTATCATAGGTTCATCATGAAATGAATTTTCATAGTTTCTGTTTAATATTGTGGATGTCGATATGTTTTGCTCTGAACTTGGTCAAAGTTAAAGAAAATTGATTTTCCAAAAAACTAATACCCTTATGGAATATTTAGTTTGGCGGATGAGGGAGATGATGAAGTGTGCTTATTTTTATTTATAATGCGGTGATTTGATGGGACTTTTATAGTGTGGTATGTGTTATCCGCTAACCAATGTATATTCATATGAGGAAATTTCTGCGTCGATGGTTGCATGTACTATATTTGGTGCTACACTATCAAATGGTTGCTTTTTTCTAGGTAGTGGGAGGGTGCATGGGTTAATATATTTTTATAAGCCGATTGCTGCTAATTTATTTGAAAAATCATTTGCCCGGTCAAAATCATAAACCAAATCCAAAATTCAATACCTCACCTGAATGAAAGAGCTTCAAAATTAGAGAACATACAAATTAAAAGAAAAGAACTGAATGGAAGAGCTCTTTGAGAAATTATTGATCCGATCAAAATCGCATGACCCAATTCTAAATTGAAAACCCAATTAATTGTGAGACCCTAAAAATTAGAAACATAATGTATAGTATAAAAAAAAATGTCTGAGAGAGTTTTAAGAAAATGTTGACCCGGTCAAAATCGATCGACGCAATTCTAACTAAAGACCTTAATTAAATATAGATTTTTTAAAACTAGAGAGCTTAGTGTTATAGAGGATGATCCAACGTGAAAGGAGCCGATGAATAGTCGAGCCGCCACTGTATCACGGTCCCCTAGCTACAGCTGAATCCACATTGCACTTGGCAATACCCACCGGCGGCGGTGGCCAAGGGAGCGGACCCTATCCTGCCTGTTAATCTGGACAGCCTTCTTCACCTATCATCGAGATTGCATGCGATTTCCCAATGAAGTTGTCCACGAAGAGATGAGTAGACATACGCGTCTGAAATTGAAAAATCCTTCCCATAATATAAGACGTTTTTGCAAGCTAAAACAACTTGCACAAACGTCTTATACTGTGGGATGGAGGGAGTAAATGTGAAGAAAGAAAAAATAGATGCAAAGAAAGAAAGTACTCCCTCCGTTAGTGATCTAAACGCTCTTATATTTATTTACGGAGGGGTGCATTCTAAAAGTTACACGAGGAACAGCGTTCTCATAGTATGCCTTCTGTGACATGTAACACGAGGACTAATTCAGTCTTCACAGTCAAATCTTCAATTGAAAAAAAAGAACTTCAGCTGCAAAGGCAGATTAGCCGACAACATGGATTTCAAGCCAACTAACTGTATAAACCTAACAGTAGAGGGGATACTGAATTAACAATAGTTCTAGTATCAAATGCAAAATCAAGAAAAGTTAATGTATTGTACACATTGTATAGCTCACTCATCGCTCAGGTACAGTTGACGGTGTGACTGATGAATTATTGGGTTTTTACCATGTAAAGTATGGCAATCGCCAAACAATCTATGTACCAGACTATCGATCAACCTATCGAGTATGCAGATGATATATCCCTGTGACCGAGTTACAACAATATGAAGTCCAATGTAACAGAAGATTTGAGGGGAGAATGGAGGCCCGCAGTCCAACAATCAAGAGGATGCAGCTGTAAATGGTTCACTAGCCTCCAGAAGCTTGTTAAGCAAGCCAGTGAACACAACAGAATCAGTCTCATTGGGCTTGAATTTGAGGAGAGCAGAAGGTACTAGGCCTTCATCTTGCAACGTGCGTGCCTGCTCTCCTGTATTTGGAGAATGCGGTAGCACACGCGACCTAGGAACAGCTGGACAGATAAGATCAAATTCCAAACCTGGCTGCTTCAAAGCGGCCGCGACAAACTGCATCAGGAAAAGCAGCAGATTAACCAAAATGCTAAAAAAACAGTACTTGAAATGAACATGTAATGCTAGGTGAATATAGCTTTAAACACTACAAATAACGTGGGATAGCCCAGGTAACAACATAAGCATGGGAACAATTTCATGACTTCAATCAACATACATAAAGACAGTTATTTACAGCTTCGCCAGTGGCCCATAAGCCAAACTCACAAACTCCAGATTTACAATTGGGAGTATTCATGCCAATTGACAAATAATCAGTAATACAAAATACATAGTGTATATGACAAGTGCAAAAGTCCTAGAGTGGAATCAAATACCAAAAGATTCATCGCCTCATTATGGATAAGAGATATACAGATGATACTCAACGGGGCAAAATCATATGGACGACAAGAATAGAGGACAGAAGTACCTCATATAGTGAACCAGTAGCCTCCGCTGGAAGGAACACACCCTGGAGAATTACTCCATCAGGAAACTGAACTCGGATGACAGCTTGCTTGTACTTCTGTCGAGCAGCCAGTGCCTGCTTCTCTTTATATGACTTTGGAATTAGCAACCGAGATTGTTCCAGCCTTTCCCTCCTCATCTTTGCCTCGTTCCTTACCTCCTCACTGCTAAGTTTGTAGAAAGTATCTGGTGTATCAATTTCTGCAACAGAACTTCCAGGGACATTGAAGAATACCCGAATCTGTGAAGTTATCATGGAAGTTCAATAAATCAGATTTCTAAGGAGATATAAATGGGAGCAACAGCAAACTGCAAAATGGACAATCAATTGCAGAACATAACAGAAAAAGGAGGCATCAGAGCACATATAGTCGTATATACGCTAAATTTCAGATTTGATGAGAAATGTCCTTGCAGTAATTACTAAATTCAACATGTTGAGGACAAGAAAAATAAACAAGTGGCGAAACACAGTTTGAGGATCTGACATTTCTGCCAACTATTGCACCTATATATATCAGACACTGATATATCCCTGGCAACTTATGCACATATATCAGAAACTGAAATATCCCCGATACCATGATGTGTATCTTACTGGAAGTACAGGCTGGGAGCTGTGACATGTCAATTTAGCTTCTTCAATCAGAAGTTGCAACAGTTTTACCTGAATCCATACGCCCATCCCCGCAAGTACGATCAGATTCAAAAACAAAATCCGAATATCTGCATCTGATATATAATCAGGGACCAAGTTCCAATGTTTAATTACAACTAATTTCTCTACAATTTTTGAAATATACTACCTCTATAAACTAATATAAGACGTTTAGATCACTAATTTAGTGATCTAAAAGGTCTTATATTAGTTTACAGAGGGAGTACACTTTATCATTGGAAAACTATATAAAATGCCTTTGTTAGTAGCATTTGTCTTACAGGATAGAGACAACATGCAGTGTTATCTCAAACAGGAACATTATAAAGATACCATTCCACATACTTTCTAGCAGCAAGTAACAACATTGACAAAACCCTACAATGTTCAGAACATAAGAAATAACTTAATTTCAACGTGTGAGCTAAACATCATAGGTATACAATAGACGGGCCAAATCTTAAACATCAATGTCGATGTGTACTGTGTACAACAATATAAAGGACGGGCCAAAACGCAAACATGAATATAGAAGTGTACAGCAAAAGGAAGTATCACATTTTACGTACTACTTAGTTTCCTACATTCTGACCTCCAACATATGATGGAGTAATATAGACTGCAAGTTTTCTGGGATTCCACGATATCTCATGGAAATGGTACCACATTGTTAAGACATACCTATATATGAACATGACTGCAGAATGTATGCACTGATCTCACAGAAATGGCACCACATTTTTATGATCTATTGGTGTAAGAACATCAATATTCAGCCATTTTCCAAAATCTATTTCTCACGACTAGAGATGTGGCATGAGTATACCCAGAATATCTTAGTGTGGACAAACCAAACCATCCATGCAGTTCAATTCATTGACCAAAATACGATCATTCACATAACTAATTGATGGAGTATATTGAATCAGACGCCTGCTTACCTGACGATCAACAATCTTGTTAACCTCCTTTTGCTCATTGACTCCGCTGCGGCAGCTCTCTTTGGACGCAGGTCCGGCCAGCGTCGGTAGCGGTGCCGAAGGATGGGACCTCTCAAGCAGGAGCACAGCCTGCCTGATCCCGCTAAGCCTCGCTTCAGCAGGAGTCTCATCCATCACGGCAAAGAGCTCGCCGCTCTCATCCCCGATCGTGAACCCTACCGCCTCGAGGAGCTCGAGCCCGCCCTCCCTGTCAGCCACGGCCTCCTTGATCCTAGGGTTACCGAGCCTGACCCTCCTGTACTTGTCGTTGCCGGGCTCCTTGAGCAGGTTGCCGAGAAGCTTCTTCACGACCTCGGCGGCCGCCGCGGGCGGGTTGCCGGCGAGGTAGGCGGCCGCGCGGGCGCGGGCGCCGCCGGCCGACGCGAGGCAGGCGTCGAGGTGCTCCGAGACGGCGTGCTCGGAGGAGAAGGCGTCGCCGCAGTTGGGGCACGCGACGGTGTCGCCGCCGTTGGCATCTGGGCGGCGGGAGGAGGAGGAGGAGGAGATGACGGCGGTGAAGGGGGTGAATTCGGAGGGACCGGCCGGGCGCGGGGGCTGCTGCTTGGGGGCGGGCCTGGGGTTAGGGTTAGGGTTTGAGGGGCTTGAGGAGGAGGTGGAGGCGGAGGGGAGAGGGCCGGAGCCGAGGACGTGGGAGGGGCCCTTGAAGGACGGGGCGGAGGAGGAGGTGACCTTCTTCATGAGATCCTTCATCTTGTCCTTCATCATGGCGGCCGGCGGCGACGGGTTGTGGGCGGCGGCGGAGGAGGAGAGGATTGGCGTGGACGGGGAGTAGACTTGGTGGTGGTTGCCTCCGCGGGGTTCCAGGGGAAGAAGCAACGCGAGGGGTGCAAATTGATAAAGGAGGAGCTACGGAGGTGGAGATCCAGCTGGGAAATGAAGCCGGCGTCCGGCAATGGCATTGGTACAATGGTACTTCGCTGCCAAGGCATCTTCGCCAAATGGGCCGGGCCGCAAAGGCAAGCAGGGAACGATCACGTGCAGAAGAGAGCCAGCCACCATGGCCCATGGGGGCGACTCTACTCGTGGGCTTCGACGCAGCCTGAGTTGGAAGGAACAAGAAGGCCTCGGTTGCCGAACAAGAAGGCCACGGTGTCGCCGCCGTTCGCCACGGCTGCCGAACAAGATGCAAGGGCTCTCCGTTTCTCAAAAAAAAAAAAAATGCAAGGTCTCCTAAGATCGATTATGGATCTCTGCCGGCGCCATAGCGTGGGCAGAGTCGACTCCGCTCCGTCTGGCTGGTGGCCTCCAGAGCGCAACCCAAGCGTCGGCAGAGTAGGCTCCGCTCGGCCTCTAGCGCTAACAGCACGAGATGCTTCTTCACTCACGTCGTCGACATCGGCCCATTCCAATCGACATCCGGATCGTCTTTCCCGATTTTTCTGCACAACATGTTGCAACAAGGAGAAACAGAGTAAGTTGCACTCGTCCATTCTCGTCCCTTATGCCGGTGGTACCAAATGCCCGGATGCTGCAAACACGATGAAGAAGGTCACCAATGCGAAGAAGTTAGCAAATGAGGTCACAAATGTATATTTCCCGTGTATCATTTCAAATAGCAGCCACCGTGACGATGCCATGTACAAGCACAAGAGTTTCAAGGAAGATTGGGATGTCGAGGACCGCAGCGAGACTCGATTGGAGCCGATGGTGTTCTCGGAGACAATTAACACTTGAATTTTGCAAGAAACATGTTGCAATGCTTCTCACTGAGGTTGGCCGAATGTTCCATCAACAATTAGCGATGCAGGATGACAGGGACTGCATGTTAACTATGTTTTAAATCATAGCAGGGATGATCCCATCATCGCACATAAGGGTTCTCTCATCCAAATGACTAGCCCTAAGAGAGGCATTGAAATGGTTTACCCTGTATTAGTCAAGTTTGATATGAGGATCAAGAATGAAGGGCAAGAGGAAGACGATTTGCAGTTGATAGATGAACCCATAAACAACCTCTACATACCATGGAAACCAGTTATGCATCGCATTAAGGGCAATTGTGGTGCTGCTAGTTTTGCAAAAGAAAGCTACCTAGGAGTTCTGTAATCACATCTAGGTCCAGGGCTTCGGCCCTGACTGTTGGATCTTAGATCCAACGGCCGAGCTCGCGTTGCTGAGCTTAAGTGCACCTGATACTCACTTGGTGAAAAAAGATTAGTTGAAGCAATGGCGGGGCTAGAGTATGGACAGGATGGGCCATGGCCCTCCCTGGATTTTTCTAATAGCCTTTTTTGGTAAGTCGTGTTCAAACAAACAAATACAAAAGGCTAATGCTTCCTAGAAATTACATATTTTCTTCCAACAAAATAAATGATACTAAATGTTTATGTACATTTTTTTTACTCTCTCTATTTCTAAATATAAGTATTTATAAAGATTTCAACATGGACTACATAAGGATGTATATAGACATATTTTAGAGAGTAGATTCACTCATTTTGCTCCGTAGTCTATATTGGAACCTCTAAAAAGAATTATATTTGAAAGTGCGTTATATCGA
>CBMN011749175.1:0-10931 GCA_000582825.1 Hordeum pubiflorum
GCTGCCTCGGCCGTGGTGGGCTTAGCCAGCAGCCGTTGGTCGCCTGCTGGCCGACGGGCCACGGTCGACCGCCGGCGGGCCAGCTGTCGTGTGCCCTCAGGCTGACGGGCCACTGGTCGGCCCACCAGTGATCGACGGACAGCGCTCGGGCATCTGCTGTGAGCCTACCAGTGACCGACGGAGTAATATTTCTGATATTTTTGAATTCGGACATATATTTTCCGAATTTGCTATAAATATACTTATAGTTTAAAAAAAAAAACCAGCAGCAGTCGTAGACGACGCCACACATCACATGTGGGTCACGATCTGGATGAGCGCATGTGTCGGTGGGAAGAAGCAGCGATTCCACCGTCGATCTTGCTGTTAGTCGGTCTCTGATGTGAGCAAAGTTGGTGAAGCAGCCAGAGATGTGCTCCAATGCTAGTATGAATACCCAGATCCAGAATGCAAGGGGTGGGCTTGGCTAACTACCAGTTGCCTGAAAAACAAAAATGGGTTCAGTCCATTCCCCTTCCTAACCTTACGGCCTCTGAATTACCTAATCGCTGTTTTACCTAGTCGCAACCGTCGCCTCTGCTCATGTTGCCCAGTCTACGTGGTAGAAACATGTCGGTGTGACGAAGGCGCGCATTCCCTTCTAGTTATATAACATGTTTGAAAGCGTAAGGAAACTAAGCAAAGATTCAGCGGTGACATATTTGAAGCCACATCATGGAACTTCCAAAGCATCTAAATGAACTAAATCATCATATTTCTCACAAAAAGCGGTGACTTGTTAGACGAAGACCAACCGTGATACAATACATTAGAAACTTCCCCTGATCCCTCAAACTGGGTTTATGCTTGTAAATTCAATTGCTACGTGCCTAAAGTAAACTGTTGCTTATTTTAGAGGTTTCTACTTCCTAGTTTCTACAATACCACAATTCATGTTGTTAGTGGTGCTACATTTTACATGTTCTAACAAACAACGCCTCTGAATTCCAGGCCTTCTCATTGGACTTTAACTTGCGTGCGCACCTCAAAACACATACATCTAAGAATACATTGTTGAGAGGGATTACATCTTCAGGCGAGGGCTAACTTGGCATTGTGAGAGGGATTACATCTAAGAATACTTGCTGTTAATCAGTCTCTGCTGTGAGCAAGCGAAGTTTGTGAAGCAATCAGAGATGTGCTCCAATGCTAGTATGAATGTTGAATACAACATTGCTCTTAAAATGTATTGGTTTCAGTCCATTCCTGTTCCCTAAACATACGCGGTGCCGGCGATGCCGCAACCATTATTGTCGCTGCTCATGTTGCCCAGGTATGCGGTAGAAACATATCAGTGTAAAGAAGGCGGGCATCCCCTTCTAGTTAGATTAGATTAACATGTTTGATAGGTATTGTTAGTGTCAAAAAACGTCTTACATTATAGGACGGAGGGAGTAGCATATATAAGAAAGAGACAAATGTGTTTTTGGTCCCTCAAGTTCTCCAAAAATATAGAGTTGGCCCCTCAAGATTATTTGGTATACATTTAGTCCTTCAAGTCTCAAAACCGAATACGTTTGGTCAAAACCAGATTTCGAGCATGTTAACCGGGTTTGACCACGTTGACCAGGTTTGACCGATGAATAGTAAATTCAAAAAAATAGCAAAAAATTGATTTTATTGACAACCAACATGCTTAGGTGCGCTAGGTGCGCTAGGTGCGTGTAAACATTTGTGGTCAAAGAACATCCGATGAGCTCTACCAAAAAAAAACAAATTTTTTTTTTCTGTGTGCCATTTTTTTTCCCACGAGCTCCTGGAATGTCGAAACAGTACACAATTTTTCTCGCACCTAGCGCACCCAAGCATCTTGGTTGCCTTGAAATTTTAGATTTTTTTACATTTACTGTTCATCGGTCAAACCCGGTCAAACATGCTGAAAATTCTGGTTTTGGACAAAACTTATCCTGTTTTGTGACTTGGAGGACCACATGTATATCAAAAGATTTTAAGGGACCAAGTCTATACTTTTGGAGAACCTCAAGGACTAAAAACGTACTTTTCTCTATAAGAAAACTAAGCAAAGATTCAGCAGTGACATATTTGCAGCCGCGCGACGGAACTTTTGAACCACCATAAAATGAACTAATCAACATAATTATCATAGAAAGCAGTGACTTGAACTTCCTCTGATCCCTCACTACTTTTATGCTTGTAAATTCAACTGCTACGTGCCTAAACTGTTGCTTATTTTAGCGGGTTTTTTACTTTAATTTCTACAATGCCAAGCTTCCTGTTTGCACATTCACAAATGATTGGGTTGTTTATGCTTTCTTATTGGTGAGTCCTCTCTCACTATGGTGCTACATTCTATATACATGTTCTAACAAACAATCCTCTGAATTCCTGGCCTCCTCATTGGATTTTAACTTGCGTGAGCACCTCAAAACTCATGCATCTAAGATATATTGTGAGAGGGATTGCATCTTCAGACGAGGGAGCTAACCTGGCATACAAGGTAGCCGGGATCCAACTCCCGTTGATCTATGACTACTTTACGCCAAGTTTGGAGACCTCTCAGCTCAAAAAAGAAAAAAAGTTTGGGGACCTCAAATGTGTATGCCACCGTCGTGCCACCCTAAGCGCTATTATTTTGGAGTTTTTGACAGGTCAATCACCGGCTAGCACTGACGGGGATGTGCGTCCGCCCGCTATTCGCCCACATCAACCAATTGCTGATCACTTCTACTGGCTTCTTACTTTGAGATGAATAGACTGATTTATTCGGGCAGGAAGAGCTGATATGCTTAAGCTCTGGCCACACCGAACCCGCCTGTCATATCAACAAGAATTCTCTAAGGGTGTGGGCTCTGAGAGTTGACTAATCGCGTTGTATTCAAATGTTTTTGTATTTCATTTTCTTCTTGGTCTTCCTGTTGCCTAGCTTTATGCTACTTTGCACCTTGGTGTGATATGTGCTTCAAACTACCTTTATGTAAATGGCCCTGTCATCCAGGCTTTGGCCTGTTTTTAAATATACTCACTCTGTAAAGAAATATAAAATATCAAGGGCCGATCATTCGTTGTCAAATGCAGTGTAGCTGATGTCGCCATATCTTACATATTACTTGTTGGTGTTGTGGCATTGGAGATATCGCCTATCTTGATGCTGCTGATGTCGTCATATTTTCCGTACATAGGATGCGCGCCAGGAGGCCGGCACGGAAGAATTCTGCTTGGCATCCTCAAGCGCCTCCGCCCAGCACCGGAAAGAAGAGTGGAGTGGTCAGGGAAGCTGCAACAGTATAACTTGATCGATGAAACCATCCAGGAGGACAAGGTGACATGACAACCACACATGTTGCCATCTCTCCGGAGTCCGGAGGTAAACAACCAAGATGTTGTCTGATAAACTGCTTGAAATAGTAACCGATTTACTTATCCATGCTGATATGCAGAGACTGAGACTCAAGCTGCTACTCTTGTTGCCCACTGCTTTGCTATGTAGTATGTACTAGTGGCAAGTGGCAGCCCCTGTATATCAGAGCCGTGCACTTATTATTGCAGAAACAAATAGAGTAGTTTTAGTTAAGTTTTAAATACAAAATTGTTTACTTATTACTCTTATATACATATTTCGGTTCAAGAATATGTCTGAACACTCGGCCAATTCCTCGGAAGGATTTCCTGGGGGACAGATGAGAAAAAGAGCACCTCTATTCCTTGTTGTAGAAACAAATACTCCCTCTGTCTCAAAATAAGTGTCGTTGATTTAGTATGACGACGGAGGGAGTATTTGTTTAGAAAACTCCGTGTTCCTTTTCTCAGAAAAACAGAGGAACTTTGCATTATTGGATGAACATTCAATCAACATCACTGGGAAGCTAACCTACATACATTCGGTTTCCAATACGACGACAGAGGACAGCTCAGCTCCCTGATTTCATCGTGAATTCCGTCAAATGCAGTCTTTAATTTACAGCAACATAGTTCACAATATGATCATGCTATCATGAACAAAGTTTGTAGCATACGCCTGCTGAATAGTGAGGAATAGATACTTGTATATTGCTCGGTAATGAGCAAAGCTAGAAATGCCAAAGGAAGTAGTTAGGCAACAGAAACTGATGGGCAGAATACCCATTTCACACAGCAGTTTGGAATAAGACGACATGCATTGGCATTGTTCTCCACTTCAGGACTGTGTAGTACGCTGACTCGTGGTTCTTTTTCTTCTTTGCAGCTAGGAGATCATCAGGTCGAGGGAAATATATCTCTACACTTGATCTTACTTGTCTTCGATCCAAAGCAGGATACATTGCTCATATATAGCAGTAGTAACAAGGAAGAGCCCTGATTTCCACTGAGAAACTGATGTAACAACTGCAACACCGCAACCTCCTTGTCTCCTCCCTAGTGAGCAAAACATGTCTGACATTGCAGCGCAGAATCTGATAATAGTCGCAAAAGCATCAGTAAGTCAGTTAGTCGATCAGGTGAATGAATCACATTAATTAAGTTACTTTGCTACCAATTCTGTCAATATATAATATATGCACGAAAGATAAAACAGCAGCCGAACCTTTGGAGGCTTAGAGCAGTGACCATCACCTAATCCTTTCCCAAAGTCCTTTCTGCGTCAGTTCAACGGTAACACTCCTTATGTGCCTAATCTTCATTACATCTTCGTTGCATTCATCTGAATCTCTGTTCTGCCGGAGCTTCTCTATTAACTCTTCTGATGTGTCCTCCAGATGCAATTTTTCAAGGGCTGCAAGGTGTTCAATGCCATCAGGAAGAATCTTTAGCTCAGGACAGTCTGCCAACGATAGCACAACGAGGTTTTCAATTGCGCCCTCCTCTATTCCCACTTGTTTGAGTTGTGATGCGCCCCATATGTATAGATCCCTAAGTTTTGGAAATGACCCCGCACACAAATTCAACCTCTTCCCTTCAAAAGCCCTTGATAGGTTAAGAAAACGTAGACCACATAACACGAGCAGACAGGGAAATGTTCCCTCATCAATACTGGAGAATGCCAGGTCCAACCGAGTGAGCTTATTAAGGTGCGACCAAAAAGAGGAAGGCCGAGGCATCAATGGTTTTTCTAGCTTCCCTCGTAAACCAAGGAAAGAAAGGGTTGGAGGTAACTGTAGCCCTTCCAGCTGCAGCACCTCATTCTCAGCTGCAGCGATAACTTCGAGATGAACAAGATTGCTCATTTTGGCAATAGCATTGCTCAAGTCAGCAGAGTGTTCACTTCTCACGTTGCAGACACCGAATGCTCTTAGCTCTATGAGGGCTCCAACTTCACGCAGAAACTCTGGACTGGCTTTGACGTATTGAAGAGCCCGCAGTCCTGCCAAGTGATGAATGCCATTACGCACCTCGACTGCAGCTACACTGACAATTTCAAATGTGACGTAAGCAGATACGTACAGGTATCTCAACTTCTGAAGTTTTACAACACTGTTTGGCAAATACGTCAGCTTAGACCTCAAAGCATCCAAGACTTCCAGGTTTTGTAACCTCCCCACTGCTTCAGGCAGGCTTTCGAGATCGGTATCTCTAAGGCCCAAATAACGCAGATTAAACAAGTCAAATACTTCATTAGGCAACATCTTGATACAAGTACCTTGAAGATCCAATGTCGATAGCAAATTAGAAGATGTTAGGATAGGTTTCAGCAAATCAATATCGATATACCTCCCAAATACATGGAGCGCACGGAGCTGTGTTGCACCAGATCGGATAAGCTGTTCAAGGTTTTTGGCCTGGACAGACATGCGACGTGCACCTTCTACTGAAAATGCCTGAGTAGCAGAGCCAGTATAAACTTTACCAAAGCATTCCTCCTTGGCTTTGTTGAGAGCAAGAAGGCGTATGACATCATGCATCCGACAGTTTCTAATACGTCCAGTATAATTCCTTTCCACTACCTGCAGTAGGCTTCGGTCCACAAGCTCAGCCAAGTATCCCTCTGCCACTTCCTCCAATGTTTTGTTCTCTTCCTTTTCCCTGATAAATCCTGCGGCAATCCACTGCCTCATTATTGTCTTCCTCCTTAATAAATAATCCTCTGGAAACAATGCACAGTGTAAAAAACAATTCTTCAGATCATACGGAAGGTCATCCAAGCTGACCTTTAGGATCATATGAGCATCAGGGATCACATCTTTTGCCAACTGCGAATCCAAACCCCTGTACAAATTATCCCATTCAGCGAAAGTTGGGGGTTTGCACGAGAGTAGGCGGCCAATGCATGCAATAGCGATAGGCAAGCCTTGACACTTTGCTACGAACTTCCGAGCCAATTTCTGCAACTCCAACGGGCACTGTTTGTCATCATTAGTCCAAAAGGCCCCTTTGCAGAACAACACCCAGGAGTGATGTGCTTGTAGTGGTTCCAAGTGAATTGCAGACTCCCTAGTTGCTAACAATGACACTTCATGCTTTCTTGATGTAATAACAAATCGGCCGGTACAATTAGAAGTTGGAAAGACATTTCTTATCTCCAACCAAACACGCGCAGCCCAAACATCATCCAGGACCAAGATGTATTTTTTACCTTGAAGGTAGGCATGGATGGACTCTGCAAGGCCTCTCATCTCAGTGTTAGCAACATCGACCGCAATGCCGAACTCGACCGCGATCTTTTTCAGCAGGTCTTCAATACAGTAACTCTCCGATACGGTTACCCACGCCGCAGCGTCGAAATCCAATTTTAGGGTGCTGTACACGTGCGCAACCAGAGTGGTTTTACCTACACCGGGCATTCCCCACACCGTGGTGACCTTGCTGCTGCTCTGCTCCAGACCATCACCACTGCCACCTCCGGTCAACCACCGTATCAACCTCTCCTTGTTCTGTTTGATCCCCACAAGGTCCTCGTCCCTGGTGAAGTGCAGAGCTTGATTGGCCAATCTAGAGGCAGATCTGCCGGTGACGGCGTACTCTGTCTTCCTCCGCTTGGCGTCTTGCAGGTTGGCTTCAATTTCTTGGAGCTTGACCGCCAGGCGGCGCCAGGTCTTGACATGCTTGAGACGCTTCTTCATCTTGCTGGCAAACCCTCCGTGCTTGCAGTCCTCCAGCTTGTAGGTGAACTCGTCGATGACGTCCTCGATCTGGAAGGCGAGGCGCCTGATCTCGCCGACAAAGATGGCAGTGGTCTTGTCGGTGTCCTTGAACCGCTCCGCCTCCTGCAGGTAGGCCTGCATGCTCTCCAGCTCTGCCTTGGACCGGCGGATCTTGCCAAAGAGGCCCCTAAGGGCGGCGGCTTCCTTGCGAAGCAGCGACCCGCCAAAGATCGCCGCCTCTTTGGCCAGCGCGGCCCCGAGCGTGACCACCAGCTGCCCGACAACAGCCTCCGCCATGGTTGTTGAGCTTTTCTCTTTTCTCAGATGACGGTTTGTTGATTAGCAACTGAAACCAAGTGACGAGACCTCATTTGAGTACCAGCAAAAAGATCCTTCCCCTTATCTGTGCACTCCAACCCACTCACCAAATCCCAATCATCTAGTATATTGTATGGAACTTCATATAACTAGGAAACAGAATAATTTCGTAGCTTGTCATCAGATGGAACTCCACACAGGTCGATGGCTCATTTGGCTGTGACTGTGCTGAGGAAATAACCTGCAAAATCAGTAGAAACAAGTAGAGCATCAGGGACAATAGCATGAGCATCGAAACAAGCAGAGCAGCAGCATGAATTTCTCCTCATTATCTCTCTGCCTCTCTCTCTCTCTCATTATCCTCTCAGCAGCGGCATCAAGCAGGAGCATCAAGCAGCAGAGCGGACAAATCTCAGATCTCTGACACCTCACACAAGACAAGACAAGCGCAGCCAGCACCGGCAAGTAGTATCGGCCGCTCAGCAGCTTGCTAGCACGAGCGGGACCTCATCTCGTCGGCCGCTCGGCTTGCACCCTCCTCCTCTTCCAGATCGGCGGCGGCTGCTGGCCCTCCTCTCACTCTCACTCTCACTCTCGCTCTCTTCTCCGTCCGCATCCACGGCAGGGTGGGTGGTGGCGTAGATCCGGGACGTCGCCCACCTCGACCTCAACATAGGGCAGGACGGCGCGGCGGCGGGAGCGAGCGAGGAAGAAGGAAGAAGGGGAGAAGAGAAGCAACCTGTACAGTACAGCAGAGCCTTCTTCCCGGGCGCAGATCCGATTCGCCTGCTGCTCTGCCCTCCCTACATTCCGTAGATTCTGACTTTCCTTCGATTCAACCAGGGGAGTATAATAAAGTGGTGAGAGCATCTTTATAAGGCGTATCTGCCTTGTTTAAGGGGCGAGCTCGACCCCCCGACGGAGCTACCCACGGCGGCAGAGCTGCCCGCGCCGGAGGACAGCCGTGCCTGCCTACAGTCGTATTCCTCCGTCTCGCGGCGAAGGAGCGACGGCGGCGGCTCTAGGCCGCGGTTGGTGTACTTCCGAGCGGCCCGCTTCCTCACGGTGTCAGAGGCAATGCATCGTTGTCGCTCGAGGTCGCTTCCACCGCCGGCGTCGCGGCCCCCTGACCACATTCCGCGTCACATGGAGAGGGGAGAGGGGGGTTTGAGGTCCCCGGCGACGATAAATCAAGAGGCGGATTGGAAATTGCGATGACGCATAGATAGGGTTTCGACCCGTATCTAAGACGCAAACCCTTACGTATATTGCGCCGGGGGGGGGGCAGTTTGAGGGCCATCGTAAAAAAATACGGGCCGGACGACTTACGGGCTCTAGTTTGGCCCAAAAAAATAGGCTAAACCCGTAGAGTCGTCGGATTTTTCGGTTTACCCTGTTTTAAAGGGTCTGCTAGAGATTCTCTAATGTATTAATTCGGTATTAGTCGCTTGTATTTTGTGTCTAAGTTGATTTAATTGTCAAAAAATAAGTTCTATACCATCAAAATAGTATCACTGAAAACATCTTTCGAGTATTAATCGAATGGTATAAGTTTTGTGGCATATAACACTTAAATTTTATTAGTCAAATCTATGGTTATAGTTTGGCATTAAATACGAAGGGGACCAAAAATCCAGACGGAGTACGTAGGCCAAGATGAGTTTTGTAAGATTTTTTTTATTTTTTTCAATCTTTTTCAAAATTTGTGAAGTTTTTCTAAAAGTCATGTTCTTTTTCTTAAATTCACTAACATTTTTCAAATTCATGATTTTTTTAAAAAAATTGAACTTTTTTGGATCCATGAAATCTATGACCTTTTTAAGATTAGTTAACATTTTTTTTTCAAGTTAGTGATTACTTTTTGAAATCTATGCACGTTTTCGAAATTCATGTAAAAGTTACTACTCCCTTCAATCCACGATAACTCTCGCGAATTTATTTCAAATTCACCGCCAATGACAAAGAGACTGCATCTAGGTGTCTACTCGCCGCCTTGGTGATCTGAACCTTCGAGAGGGTGGGTACTAGGCTAGTCGGTATTTGCCACGCCTCATTGGAGGAGGATCTTTTCAAGGGCGAATTTGTGGTGAATCAGGGTACCGCCTAGGTGAGTCAACCCTTCCACTTGGAGGAGTTCACCTTCATAGAGACGGACTTGGTTTTCTCTGAGTAGATGCTGCCCACATGAGAGTATTTAAGTTTCAAACAATATCTATATTACAGCCCAATGCCGACATATGCTTGGTTTTTCTAGAACTTTCTCTTGGGGACCCAAAAAACCCAACTTGCGGTATCGAAGGATGATAAGTCTGCAACGTATTTATAATTTATAAAGTATTCATACCATGTTTACAACAATTTTTTATATGGTTTTGGTGCACTTTTATATCATTTTTTGGAACTAATCTATTAACCCGGTGCTCAGTGTCAGTTGTTGTTTTCTGCATGTTTTGAGTTTTTCCAGAAAATTCATACCAAACGAAGTTCAAACATGATAAAACTTTTTGATTATTTTTTCTGGAAGAAAGGAGACCCACGAAGCTTCGGAGGAGCACCAGAAGACCCATATGGGCCCTACAAGGACGGGGGCGCTCCCTGGGAGTACGACGCGCCCTCCCCACTTGTGGGTCCCCTGGGCACCTCATGGCGTGGTTTCAACGCTAAAAATTCTTATATATTCTAAAAAAAACAGAAGTTAACCTAGAACATTTAGTTCACTGTCGCAAGCCTTTATTCCGAAGCGATCTCATCCGAAGCCCTTTTCCTGTGCCTTACCGGAGGGGAAAGCCATCACCGGAGGCCATCTTCATCATCCCAATGGTCTCCATGACGAGGAGGGGGTAGTTCACCCTTGGGGCAGAGGCTATGTACCAGTAATTATGTGTTTGATCTCTCTCTCGCGCGCTCTCTCTCCATCTCTCTCTCTCTCNNNNTCTCTCTCGTGATCTTGATAGGACACAATCTTAACGTAGCATGAGCTTTGTTAATAAAGTTAGATCATATGGTGTTCTTTCCTCTCTATCTCGTTGTGATAAATTGAGTACCGCTCTTTGAAGGTTTTTGTGTTGGATTGAATATTATGAATCTGAAATTGTTTGATGCTTATCAAATAATTACCTTACGGATGGTGACATTGAAGTATCTATGTGACATTAGAGTTGATTGATGAGTAGCATATAGTGTTATTGTAGTATGATCTTAAGGGTTGTTTGTGACACTTAATGATGGATCAATGGATTGATTGGAAAGATAACTTTGAGGTGGTTTTGCTACCTGCAATAGTTTCATCTTATTTTCTCCGCTACTGATAAAAACTTTGAAGTGATTCTTTGTCACACGTTGATGGATTGCTATGTGATTCAATTATGTTTATGATGTTGAGAGATTGCACTAGTGAAATTATGAACCCTAGTTCTTGTTTCTAAACATTGCAATACCGTTTATGCTTACTTTTGTCACTTCTTATTTTGCTGTTTTTATAATTTCATATTAAAAAAAACTATATCTACTATCCATCACTAGTAGAAAACAGAGCTTTTGTCCCGGTTCCAGAGGGCC
>CBMN011749177.1:0-10462 GCA_000582825.1 Hordeum pubiflorum
CCCCCCCGCGCCCACGTCAATTGGAAAATTGGGAGCTCCGCAGCACATGGTCCATTCCCGGTGCCGATGACCAAGCTTTCCATATTTGCATGGCCGGTCCATAGGCCTGGCAAAGAGGGCGACCGCGCGGGCCTCGAGGGGGTAGAGCCCCAAATATACTATTATCACTAAGTCTAAAACATTATTGTAGTATAAACTAAGAAATTCCAAACTTTGTGCGAGCAAGTCCACACAACTAACCAATAATGTTACCATATAGGAAAAACAAATCTCATAGGGGACAGTGAGTTAAGTGAGTAGACCAGTGTATCTCCCATAGACGTGCCACGTGCGACAAGTTGCATAAAAAATTATGTTAACTAGATTTATAGGTTTAGCTTCGCGCAAGATCTCTTGTTCCTGAAATTGACAGGAGCCCTTGTATGCACTAGAAGAAGTCAAGCATCGAGACAAGCCTAAAAAATGAATTATATGTAGCAAAATTGAGTCGATGACATATTATGCTCGTCGATAATCATTGTTATTACAATAACATATAAAGAGCATGCACATACTGCCAACTTATTGAGTGTAACTTGGAGCACATGTACAAACAGTTTAATTTATACTGTAGAAGATTCTATAAATATGTTACCTAATAAAACACCAGAAACCATTAGTGAGATATTAGGTAGACATTACGCTTTAGAGATCTCTACCATGACAGTTAATGGTATTAAAATATACACGAACACATGCACACAAAAATATACATATGCATTGTGTTCAAAAAAATATATACATATGCATCATATAGTTTATGCAATTGTCAAAATGAAAACAGAAAGATTAGTTTTATTAAAGCACATAATTTGAATTTCGCTAAAATGAATTTTTCATTAAAATACATTAGAATTAATAACAATGAATTACAATTAATATTCAACAATGTTGTTACACAAAAACAATGTTACATTGTTAACTGTGTCAATTAAGTAATAGAAATTATACTCGCCAACACTATAATACAATAAAAATGCACTTAAATAAGTATAAATGTTTGGTATAAAAAATATGTCTTTTAATTCGCCCCGGGTCTCAATCATATCTGGATCAACCCTGCATGTTTGGCTGCGGCCACGTTCGCATGGTTCCGGTTCCAAGGACCAAAGCTTCGAAGTTTGGCTCCGTCGATGGCAACAATACCCGGAAAGGGACCACACACCTCCTCCTCCTCGTCGTCGATACATAGGCCCCTCCATGACGCAATCGTCCACCGCCACCTCCACGCCGCAATTTCCCAACACCATCTCCACGCCACAGGCGATTGCGCCCATGGCTCTCATTCAGACAACCTGGCTCCTCCTCACCATCATTCTCGCGTTTGCACGTGGCACCAAGCCGGCTGGCGACTGGGCTCACGGCCACCGTGATTTTCCGGACCTCCCTCTATATGTAGACTGGAGTCTACACCCGAAGGCGGTCACTCTAGTGAAGCATCGGGACCCCAAGGGCATCCGTTGCGGCATCTATTGGGCCTTTATGGCTGCTGGGGTCGTCGAGGAGCTCAACGGCATTATGATGCACAAAATCGTGACCTTGTATATGTAGCATCTCCTTGTATATGTAGCACCTCCTGGGCTGTGCGGGTCCAAGGTACGGATGCCATGGTTGCAGTGGCAGCTCGCCGGAAGGTGCCCTCCATTACGTCGTCAACAACAGAGGTCTTGATCTTTCATTTTTAGGCAGTATTTCCACATCAGTATGACGGGTTTAGCAAAGTGTAGGATATCCAGATGGCATATATGTCCAAATGGCTGCAGATTCATAAGTTGCATGATGGGTTCTGCGACAAGAAATCGTGGGAAAGCTTATTTAAAATGGCGGGAAAGGTACTAGACATGAGATTATTAGGTAACTCTCGGGGTGATTACATTAGGGTTAGGGTTCGACACGATGTCCGTGAAACTCTGACTAAGAATGTAAGTAGTATTTGTGGGAAGGAACATAAGGTGTATGTTGAGAAGTTGGCAAGATATTGGGAAGCTTGTGGAAGAATTGGGATGAGTACAAATAATGCAGATCAGGGCTTTATGAGGACAAGGACTTGAAGTTTGGCGATTAGATCTATGTTGATGCAGTGAACTAACCTCGTGTTTCTTACGAGGACCATTGTGGTAACAAGGGATGAGCTGCTAGCGTGGGAGGTTGACGTGGCCGTCGCTCCAATGGTGATGATCCAAGCGGCTTAGCGGAGAAGGATGAGGACCTCAGGGATACCGACACTAGCCCAGTGAAGGAGTTGCCTCCTGTCGGAACAAGGACTTAGTGTTGGCGTGACCTAGGACAATGAATATGGACTTGGACAAAAGCAGCAGTAAGAGACTCAATCTGGATGCAACAACAGAAATCGTTCCATCGTTGCCGGTGGGAATACTCCTTGCTATATACTCCCTCCGTAAAGAAATATAAGAGCGTTATTACGCAAGGGAAGGCGGGTGGTCCAAAAGCCACCCTAACGTCAATCTACACAGAGAGACCCCTATGAATCGAGGAAGTCTTGCCTCTAGATTGTAACTCTACACCTTTGGAATAAAGCTCTCTTTTACCATCGCCAAAAATGTGATTTTAGGAAAAATGTGAAGTCTTGCCTCTAGATTTCTAGCATGTTTTTTAGTCTTACGAAAAAATGTGATTTAACGAGATTAAAACCAGATGACCACACGTCAGCATCTTCTGTCTTTCATGTGAGTAGGCCATGAGCACAAGCAAGTAGCCTTGGTAGTCTATGCAGCCCGGAGGTGTGCGATAAGGCCACGACAGAGTTATCACACGAAGACATGTCTTTGACTGCCCTCTGTGGCCCGCCATGCCGCTTTCTGCTTGGAGATGCGAGAGCAGGCCGCAGTAGCCTTTGACCGCAGTCCGATTGCCTAATTGTCGCCTCTCCAACTACCTCTCCTTAATGGCGAACTTGAGAATGGTGAACTATAAGATAGCGGTTATCCCTTCTCTCGCCCTAAACCAGTTTCTAGCGCCTCCCTTTCCCATCTCTAATCCACCACAAATACCTCGTCAATGGCGCACCCGAAGGAGCACCCCCTCATCTTTGCTTTTGCCCAGGATCAAAAGGATAACCTCTCGTGTTGGCTTTTGGCGACGTTCAGGAAGAGATGCAAGCAGATCATCTTCCCCCCTTGTGGGCGAAGATATACATGATGCTAAAGATGGCGTAGATGAACGCGGAGGTCGAGCATCATATTTTGTCCATGAAGCCTGCATAGGTGCCCTTGTCTGCGCACGGGTTCTCGCCCGAGCTGTATAATGTGGTCGATTGGCCATAGTGGGTCAGGTTGTATAACACGGCATGGAGGAGGGAGCAAGGTAGTGGTTCAACACGCACACAAGGGGGTAGCAGGCTCTATGGGGTTGCGACACTACCGTCTTCGTGCCTCCCCATGGAGGAGGAGGAGGCCACATAGAGGATGACCACATGGCCAGGTATGTCAAAAAGTCATGAGAGTGGGGCCATGGAGCTAGGCGACAGCTGCCAGAGGCGAAGAAGAAGATGAAGAGGACGACATAGAGGCGGGCGTAGTTGATTCACTATGCCACTATCCAATTTCATGGGAACAAGTGATATGGGAGACGAGGAGAAGCTCTATGACATAGAGAGTTTCCTACGCAAAATCGTTCTCCACGTCCGACGACGACAGAACAAACGACATTGAGGGTTTCCATATTCAAGCATTGGAAATTTTGACTACCTCCGATTTCGGTCACGTGGTCTTCTCATTCCGACGAGCTCATAATGGCAAGGATACGCTCCTTTTCTCTAAACTTTCCAAGCCCCGACTTGGGCTGCGGTGAGTGGTCGCTATAAGACCCGGAGGTAGTCATGGTACACCTCCACTTCTGATCCATGCCACAGGCGAGACTCTTCCAATTTCGATTGAGTCCATGGCATCCATCATTTTCTCCTTGGGGTTCTCCTAGTCGCCTTTTCCTGGAGAACTATGTTGGCCGACCACTGCGCTCGCGGCAAGCGCAAGTTCCCGGACCTCCCGACCTAAGTGGAATTGTGCTTTCATCCGAGCATGGTCACCCCTGTTAAGCATCAAGACCCCTTGAACATTGAGTGAGGCAACTAATGGGCTTTTGCGGCAGCGAGGGTCATCGAGGGCATCACCGAACTCATGATGAAAAAGCTGGTGTCGTTGTCTGCCCAGCACCTCTTCGACTGCATCGGCCGGAAGTATGGATGCATGGTCTGCAATGGGGGCTCACGGAAACATCCCTTCCGCTACATCATGCACAAAGGTTGTCTGGATTCGGAAGCTGACTGCCCGTATCTTGGTCACGATACCCAAAAGTGCTTCAGCAAACCCCTGGTTACCATTGACAACATCTCAAGGCTCCCACCAAACGATGATGATGCTTTGATGCGGGCGGCGGTGGCCCATCCCGTTGTAGTCTTATCGGCGGTCGGTGCACCCGAATTCCAAAACTATCAAGGAGGCGTGTACCACGGGTCGTGCGGCAAGATCAACAACATGATGCTTTTGGTGCGGTATGGCGCCACCCCCTCGGGCGAGAAGTATTGGAGCCATAAAACATGTGGTGCGAGGTGTGGGGGAAAAGGTTACATGCACTTGGAGTGAGGCGTCAGCGCGATGGCGGGCAGTGTCTGCGGCATCCTAAGAAATGTTGTCTACCCAGTGGGGAAGAAGGGCCCCCTCCCTTAGAGATGTTACCCACGACGACCCGGTGACGAAGAAGTCTTAGTTTCAATTTAGTTGTCTGTTGAACGATGTTTATGGCTAACTATATTTGTCGAGTGTTAGTTCAGGTTAGACCCAAGGATATTTATTTCTATAAATCCTAGACCTCCACAGCACTGGAGAAACAATGGACGGCTGAGAGGAGGCCGCTATCATTCAGTATGTCTGTATGTTGACTAGTCGGTTATATCAATCTTAATCACTGGCCAAGCTCTTTGATAGAAAGCTCCAATGAATCCATCCGGTGTAGGAGCCCTGTCCTGTGGAAGCTCTTTCACAACACCCGCAAGACTCGAGGTCGACCTGCTGAACTCCTCAGGCTACCAGATCTAAGGTATGTTTCATGTTGCTAACCTTGCCAATGAGTTGTTCATAAGCATCCACAAATGTGTCATCCTTTTGACATGGTGATCAGTAAAATCTCCAGCATAGCATATACTGGAGATTCCGACTCCCTAGTTTAGCAATATACTACTTCTGGAACTTATTTCACCAGCTCCGTATATGCTGTTATCAATTATAGGCGAGTAACTTCTGTGTTTATTCCAGCTGTTTGGAAGCTTACAGTTCCTCCCAGGACTAGGATACATATTTTTCGTTGGTTGTTCTCCTATAAAAAATTATGAAAGAAATATGAACAAACCAACTGATTGTCTTTTGTGTTGAGGTGATAGTAGTGTCCACTGTCCAGCACCTCTTCTTTGATTGTCTAGTTGATAAACTTGTGTGGCCGGAAGTTAGTTCTTTCTTTCTCAGGCAAGTGGGTATTTCTGTTAATCAGTTACCTCTTGCTGGATAGCTGGGAAGAAACTTGATTCTCTTAATACTATTGTTGCTGCAATTCTCTAGGCTTTGTGGAATCACCGAAATAGCATTATTTTTACTGGTGTGGTTTGGATGTCTTTGAATCAGATTTGGTCACTAGCTTTAAGGACCTCAGAAAATGGCGCTTAATTTCGTATGCACCTCCAAAACCTATTGGGAAGAAGAAGAACACAACTGGAGTGCGGGTGACAGAGTGTGATGATGCTGGAGAAGCCCATCCACAGCTTGACAAGCATGGCATCAAGGACACCTCGAGCCCAACTTCCACCTTGGATTTCGACCCCTCGCGGGTCCCTCTGACACTGCAGCCATTGGCTTAGCTTGATTATTGCTGTTGGGTTTTCCAGTTGTCTGTTAAGCTCTTTGTTTTTAGCTATGACAGTTGTCTTAAGCTGCACGTTGCCTTTCTTCTGTAGCAAGCCTAGATTTGAACTAGTTTTATCTGGCTGGTGAGTTCTTCCCAGGAGTCTGTCTTTATTTTCTCTTGGTACTCTTGTGAACTAGTACCTGTTGATCTAAAAACGTAATGATCCCATCACCTATGCACACCGATGGGATAAAGTTTTTTGCATGGCGACCATTGGCTGCAACATCGAACGGTATGGTATTACCATCTCCAGCCTTGAGCCACCTTCTATTATAGACCTTTGCCTGGCAATCGTCCTCTCTAACGACGCAAACCCTAGCATCACCGATCTGAGAGTACGATGTAGCTAGAGCTCATCCATAGAGAGACCGGGACTCCTGCGCAACCTCCAGTCTGAACACCACCAATTTGGCAATAGCCAATTTGAGCTTGACATTCCCCACCTTCCTTTGAACCTGAACCTGAAAGAACGATGCCGCATTCCTGGACACCGCATCCAGACGTTTGAAAGGGTCGACAATGCGATCATCACACACCGAAGCTTCTTTCAGCACTTCCTCAAACCCATCTGACTTGAGCTAAAAAAACTCAAACCTAAAACACTTCCTCACCGTACCATGTGCAACAGTGCAAGCATGGAAAGATGAACGGTGCGTGATCCGAGACCCCAGTCAAAAGTGCCTCAAGAAGGATTCAACTCCCAGTCCACCGAGGCCATAGCACTTAGAGTTTATTTTTCATTACATTAATTTCTCAAACCTCTGGTAAATCACTTTAGGCACATAGCACTTACATTAATTTCTGGTAAACAAGGTTTATTTTTGATTCCCACACCAGCCTCCAGGCCTCTGTACTACCTCTGACATTACAATCCTGGGAGTGGGAAACCACAGTAAAATCCAATGAATCCAGGGATGCCATCATCACCACTCAAACGACACCATCAACATGTAATTTAACAAACCCCGTGATACGTGTAAAACAAACCCAGTACAGAGGTTTAGCAGGAGCACACGTGTAAGAAAGCAAGGCCTGGGAGCAGCCTGGCAGGAGGTGGCGGCGGGGCACGCCAGCCAGCGACAGCAATTCTCGGACAGCCAGCCAGCCAGTCCTCAGTCCTCACCCCAGGCATCATCGCGCGCAGCTTGTCGGGCGGTGATCCGGCTCCTCCTCGCCTCCTCCTGCTCCTTCCGCTCGCCTGCATCGACAGCCGTGAACTGCTTTAGCCCCATCCCATGGGCGATCAGCCTCTGAGCCGTTCTTGCGGATGTCTTCGGCCTAGGTGTCGGCGGTTCTAGGTCTGCGGTTCAACATGGAAACAACATAAGATGGAAGTTATGAGCTATGAACTACACACGATCCTTAGGGAGAAGATCAAACTGAAAAGGATTAGCACAAGGAACAAGCTGTTACCTGTACCATCTATTTTTGCCAGGAGATCGTCATTATCCTTTAGTGACCGTACTTTGTATCTTGGAGGCACGCAAGCTTGTGCCTCATTAGCTACAGGAGTACATGACAATAGGCCAACAGGTCAATACGCCAGAATGCTAAAGCCAGAAAACATAAGTAATAGAAACCTTGCAAGTTCATTTCATCAGCATAAGTTCTAAGTTCCAGCAGGATGGAAAACGCTGAACCAGCATGACAGTATAAGCTCAATAAACCAAGACTAACAGTAAATTATGCACTCTGCTTTCAAGATTGGACTTCAGGAATACCTTTTTTTTTTGCATGCACGTACATCAAAATTACGCATATATCATGAGATAAACAAAGTGTCAAGTAACCTAATTGGAATAAGGAATGTGTGCCAATTCGTACTTCATGTCATGTTTTGTACTTTGTGGGAGGCACACAAGCTTGTCACTCGTTAGCTACAGGTCAATAGACCAGAATGAAGCAATCAGAATGCATCGATTAGAGCCAGGGAACATAAGTATAGAAATCTTGCAAGTTCATATAATCAGCACAAAGTTCTATGGCCCAAAAGAATGGAAGAACACTGAACCTGCACAACAGTATATAGCTTGAGCAATAAAGCAAGACTAATAGTTAATTATGCATTTTGCTATCTAGGTTGGACTTCATAACTGTCATGTTTTCTCAGAGCTATCAAAATTACAAATAAATCATGAAATAAACAAAGCCCCACACGGCCTAATTGGAAAAAAGGAATTCTAATGATTTCCTCTAATAATTTAGTTCACTCAAACGAAAATCTGGGGAACTGCCCTTCTGTAGGAAATAATTATGAAAATGAAAATAATGCTGGTCTAATGCATCATATTTGACATCAGAGCTTTGCTTCCATAGGTGGAGTTGTGTGCTTGTACATTTTGATAATACAAAAGTCCGGGTTAAACAAGAATGTGGTGACAATTTCTAGATCATGGTATACGAAGAAACATGCAGAAAGATTATCAGAAATAACTATCGGAACCAAATTACCAGATGATGGGTTCCGGAAAACTGCAAGCGCAACAGAATCATTGACCCAGCGGATGGCAACTCCATGATCTCCAAACTTCTCAAAAATCCTTTCCAAATCTGTTGTGCGTGTACTAGGTGGGAAGTCGTAAAGAACAAGGGCGTGCCTTGTCCCAAATCGTTTTGCAGCTGCAAAACCAAACAAAAGAACAAGAGTTTAGTTAACCCACCATGAGCAAGCTAACTAGACAGAGAAGACTAGTCATCCTGAATAAATTACCATCCTTGTTATCCTTCTCATCCACATGACCCTTTGATCCACCACGAGCTGGATCAGACCCTCTGTCATCCAGATCCCTCTCTGAACCGCACTGGTCGCTGTACAGAGCACTCTTGTCATAAAGAAAAGAACCCCTCCCCCTCCTCTTGGTCGATGAAGATGAAGTGCTACTTTTCTCTGAAGAACTGCAAGGTGTTGTCACCCTCGCCTCTTGCACAAGGGGGCGCACCGGTGTCTCATCGCCACGGTCCGCAATAGCCTCCCAATCTGCATAGGCGTCAGAGGAAGAATGTCAAGATCTCAGTTTTGTCGGAGCTGTTTCCAGCTTAGCACACAGAGAGATACAGGCTACTACAATAATACCATCATCTTCATCTTCATCCTTCACGTCAACGCTGGCCAAGGCTTTCGAGTCCTTAGATCCCGTAGTGGCCTCTAGCGGTGCAGAATTCTCCGCCGTCGCATGATCCCTTCAATGTATATTATCAGAAGCAGAGCAGGAGTTAGTCAGGTCAGGTGGCCCAAACAGGGAGCAACTGCAGCTGAATTTGTTCAGATCGTGTGCCACATTTGTGTGATTGGTGCTCTGCTATCTACGAGATCGCGAGCTAGAAGCTAGAATTTACAGAGAAAACATTAAAAAAAATGCAGATTGGCAGGTCTGGCTAGTCGAGCAGGCCAAGATTTGGTTCAGAAGCAAGAACAGAGCTTGGGGGAGGAGGAGGAGGAGCAAACCCTAGGGACTGGGGCTGGGGGGGTTCTTTCTCGGCGCGGAGGCGGAGGACGATGGCGCGGGAGCGGATGGCGTCGGCCTGGAGGGTGTTCCCGCGGGAGGCGTGGAGGCCGGCGAGGTCGCCGAGCGCCGTTGCGAGGCGGAGATCGGCGCCCGGCGGAGGCGAGGGGGAGGCTGTGGAGAGGCTGGAGACGACGGACTCGAGGAGGGAGATGGCGCCGTCGACGTCCCCGGCGTCGACCAGGTCGTCCACCTCCTCCGTCCAGCGGTGGCCGCCGGCAGCCGCCGCCGCGTCCATCGGTGGGGTAGGCTGGGCTGGTCTCTCGCGTGGACTGTACAAAGGTGGGAGACGGTAGTGGTGGGCAACTCAGGCAGTCGGGGCTTGAAGTGTGGGTCCCGCACAAAGGTGTGTCATGCTACAAGCACGACCCTAAATCGTCCGGCCCCGTCCGTTTGGGGCAAAACGGACAACCCCATGGCCCAGCGCGCGGGAGCCTGGACCCATCTTGTCTGTTTTGTGTCCGGCCCGACCCATTTCTAGCGCAAACATGCGTCCGGTTTGGATCCAGGCGGACAGCGAACGGACGCGTCTCTCATCCGCACTGGGGCCGCATGGCAGGCGGCCACCTACCTCCCACCGCCCAAATTGATTAAGCACGCGCGGTCGGCCCCACATGTCATCCGCCCAGGCGAGCACTCACCGTCCTTCTTAAATGTGAAGCCGTGGACCGGTCAGTCCATGCTTCCCACCCAATCGTGCTGCCTCCTCGAAACCGACACCCAAACCCTAGTTCTCCTCGAGCTCGCCGGCCGCCAGCAGCAATGGTGTGGTGAAGCACCGGCCGCAAGGGGGCGCACGACCACGAGGCTGGTTCGTCCTCCGGCCGCCACCAAGCCGCCAGCTCCACACCACCCCCACGAAGGGCCCCCGCACCGCCCGCATTCGCCATCGCCCCTCCGGCCGTGCCGGCGCGCATCCGGCAGTACGTCCCCTCGGATGTTTGCCGGCGTTATTGGGAAACAGGGACGTCGCCCCCCTGGGCCGACGTTCACCTGCCCAATAACTG
>CBMN011749186.1:0-11954 GCA_000582825.1 Hordeum pubiflorum
CAGCGGCGGGTGTGGTTCGGTTTCGGGAGGGTCGAGTGATGGCGTGTCATTCCTTCTGCAGGGCTCACGGTGGCGCGGCTGGGGTGTATTCCATCGCTGCTGGCTCCGGACTTGGGAACACGGTCATTAGGTGAGTGAATTGTGGTGAACTCTGTCAGGAATGCTGGTTACTGTATTTCTCAAACTTAGCTTACCATGTCAGAGCTATATTTGGAACACTGTTGCTGAATACTCTAGGATAACCATGATGGAGGAATTTCCTGCATCCCTAACTAGGATAACCATGCCAGAACTATATTTGGAACACTGTTATTGAACCAGTGTGGCACTTCAGGATTAAAGTTACAGTTGCTGGACATGGCTTTGGTGAAATTCTAAGTGCCTTTTAACTTCTACACCATTATTGCGTTGTGGAATGTGTATGGTAGAGATTTCCTTTGAGGCTTATTTTGAGTATGTTTCTTTATGTGCTTTCGATTTTGAAACAGCCAGGGCAGGGATGGTTTGTGCAAAGGCTGGGTGATTGAAGAAGCTGGGCTCTCAAGGTATGATTTATTCACATGCTACAACTTAACATCAAATATAAGCTGGTGCATGATTAGTCAGGACCCAGGAATAGGCTCATGCTTACTTAAATGCAAGGAAATACACATTCACATATTATTTCAAATCATACATCCCATGAAGAATTGAAAAGAAGTCTTTACAATTACAATATCATATTATTCTGCCAAGGTCAGATTATCAGTGATGCTACCGATTTTCTGGTCAAACTCAGTTCAAGCACCCACGGTCACAGTTAGCAATGAGCAAAATCTGGATATCATTCTGAGTACCATTTCATAAGAATTAAGTTATTCATGTTATCTGACAATATTTCATCCTGACAATAGCTTGTAGGGTAGGCACAACCCTTATGGTGCTTTACTATTTTTTTTATGGATGTCATGTTTGTTGTAATATGATACTTTTAAGTCCAAATGTATAACAATGGCCCTCATCCGTAAACTGTAGTGGCAACCATTTGAAGAACTTCTAAAATAACCAGGTGATCTATTGAACCAAGAGTTCTCTTTTTCCTATAAATATATCTTGACTCCACTATGATTGGCCTAGACATGTGGACACTTGTGAAGCATTTTAGGAGATAAGATAATATGTACAGTGTTCATGTGGAAATCTGGAAGGATACATACTTCTTAGCAGGCCTTGTGGCACATCCTTGTTCTATGAATTTCTGTGGAATTTATAAATCCATTATTTGTGCTCTTGCAGGAGGCCCGTATTTACAATTAAAACAAGTACATACCATTTCTGTAAGATGTCACTGGTTAAGGTTCCATGTTCTGCACATGGCACACAAACTAAGTTGAGTGGCTCAAATATTGGCCCTGAGCCGCAAAGAGTAGCTATTGAAGATAATACAGGATCAGATGGTTTAAATCCTGCAGAAGGAACACAAGAATATGAACAAGGTAATGTGCGACCATTTCTGAATCCCTTCACATTTTAAAAGCAGCGATAGCCTCTGAATCCTACATGAATTTATTAACTATTGACTTATTATAGAAGTGTAAGCTTTTCGATAATGGACAAATACATATCATTTTCGTTCATTTATGTAGAGGAAAGACTGCAAAGCAAATGGCATGATATAGCACTTTGTTGACTTCCAAATGTGACATCATTTAGAAGAAGACCATAGTGTAAAGAAAATGGTGTCTGTTAACTTTTCATTTAGAAAAGGAAGCTGTTTCTGCATTGTTGACTTTCTTATGTATTTGCTAGGCAGTTCCTTGGATGGACAAAATATATTGACAATCGCTGGTCAAGAATCGTCCGAGGTTAGTTTCAAACTATGCAATATTTTCTCTAACTTAGTGATCAATATATAAATTATTGATTTAAAATAATGTAATTAAGCAAGCCTGGCTGAGCTTTTGTGTTTACGTGTGTGTTTATGTTGCTACTTCTTTTATTCTCACAGCTTTCATGTTGTAACCTCATAATAAAATCTACAGGTTGAACTTTGGGACATTAAAAATTCAACAAAGATAATGTGTTTGCCCAAAAGATGCAGTGCTAATATGACAGGTCACCCTACCAAGCAAAAAGGTTTGTCCTCACTCTTCAGCTCTCCAGCTATAGTTGTTTGTTTTTGTTCTTCAACAAAATACCAATGTGGGTTGTACGTAGTATCTGTATCTGGTGGTAACTTCTCGTGTAGTAGAACCGTGAAGTATTTAGACTTGATCAGAGTAGCCTGCACCATTTTTATTGTTTTAATGTCTACCAAAAATCCAGAATTGTTCTGTTTGAGAATTGTTCGCCTCTACTTTATTGACTTGACATAAGCCTGTCTGACCATCCATGTAGCTCCCCCTACATGGTCCGTTAATTCATTGTTCAGTTTTCACTGAAGGAAGTTATAAACACATATCTGATATGTACGCCTTGCAATTTGACTGACCTCTCTAACCATCCAGCAGCAAGGATGTATATATGTAATGTAGGATCAATCCTTCTTCGATGGCATGAAACTCTCTGGCATCTTGTTTATTTCTGTTTCCTGTGCTGTTGTAGTTTTCTTGTTATTACAAGGTATAATGTGTGACTTTGTTTACAACTATATTGAATTAGAACAATAGTCTGCATCTGCAGGACAGTCATAAAACTCCGTTTTTATTGTTCGGTGCCATTTGTTTGTCTTCACTATTTATGCTAATTCTGTTGTTCGTAGGTCTATGCATGGCCGTGCAAGCTTTCATCCCGTGTGAATCTGGAGGCTATGTTAATATTTTATCAAGGTACCCAGATCAACATTTTACAAGCCCAATATGTTGGTAACTAATATTTCAACATATTTTTCATGTGCCATGGCCTAGTGTAGTATCCGAACAAAAACTATTAAGCTATCTTCAGTTTAAAGTCAGTTGAGCTCACTCTTAGGTCAATTCTAGCAAATGGCTTAAATGTGAATCTGGTCCTTCTATCGGTGTCCAGGACCCATGCTCTCTTTTTATCCTGACACAATCATGTTTTATCTGGATAGTAACTATCACGTAGCATGGAAACGGTATTTGGATGCTTTAGCCTGGTTATATTGCACATGAATCATCTTTCTACTCACAAATTTGAGAGAATGATGTAAGATAATTCATCTTCCCCCTATGGCAGAAGTTATACTTGACCAAATTTTGTTGCAAGTGTAGTGATGACGTTTTGTGAAGTGGACAAATGACTATATTCAGCATACAGATTTGTTCCTGCTTCACAGTGTGCCATAACCATTGTTGTGTGTATTCCATGGGGTATGTGCAGCACATAGTCAAATGATATTGTTGATTCATATTCATTTGATTAGCTCACATGTAAAGATTACAAGTATGAGTGTATGACACTTAAATAATTGAATTGATTGTGTTGTGAAACAACAAAATAACTTTATCTTACAAAATAAAATCCATTAATTGAAGTGAGTATGTTTCAAGGGTTCATGCATTTAGTATTATGGCACGAGTTTTTGGCTAGTCACATTATGAACTGTAGTGATATCTCAATATAATCTCATCTTCAATAGTTGGTACCTAAATATGGCAAATTGATCTCTAGTACTGTACTTGATATGATAAACAATCCCATAGTATGTTTCTGGGGCAGGTTAAAGCGATGCCGATAACATTTTTCAGAGCAAAAAATATTTCCTCAGTCCTTTTTGTGTGGACACTTAATTAAAAAAATGGAAATCAGGATTTTTGAAATAATAAAATCACTTTTTTGGGTGGACTCTGTAACTCTTTAGGAATTTGGTGAATAGTTTTTTTGTCAGATTGACTATTGATTCATTTTCAGTTTGTGACTATCAGGAAAAAAAACTATATAGAAAATTCAGGATTTCATATCGACTATTAAAAAGTTTAGCTACATGTCATCGGTGGAGTATTGAATCCTCTTTCATATTGAGTTTTGACTATTTCCGACCTTTTATAAAGTTCATAATTCCAAGGGGGTGAATTAAACTGATTCAACAGTTCAAGGTTAAAAAACCAGTTTTATGGTCAAGTTTGAAAACTGTAAGTTTTCATTTTATTAATGTTACGGCCACCAGTTATGAAGATGGAAGCACTCTTTGGTGGGATGTACGAAAGCCTGGGTCACCCTTATCTTCAGTGAAATATCATTCGGAATCAGGTCTCATGCTACACCCAGTTTTAACTCAATTGTGTAACTTGCCATTTTCAAGAGTAGTTATCTTTATCTTCCTTTGATGGAATGAAACAACGTATGATCTAATAAGATGCAGGTGTGCAGCTTTATCCATTGCTATTGACGGTTTATGCACCGGTGGGATCTCAGGAGGTGCTGATAATAAAATATCCATGTTTTCCCTTGATCATCAGAAGGTGTGACATCAATTGTTCTATGTTCTGTTTCCTGCTATATAAGCTCCTTTTCATGAAAATGCATGCTGTGAGTAGTACCCTACAAACCCGAGTTCACCTTGTAATCTGTATTCTTTGCATATTCTATGTTCACTCTTAGTACAGTTTTAGTAATATTCACAGGCATATCCTGACACAATCATACATCCAGAAAGTGCTTCTGACAATTAATAATAACACTGGAGACATGTAAGAACTGATATGTGCTTACTGTGGGAACTGGGAAGTAGTAGTGGGCAATGCACTATCAACTAGGGACTTTGCGTTCATCAATTCAATGTAAAAATTGATGGTGCGGTGTTATGTATTATATCCTCTTTTCAGAAGGTTGATGAGTGCTTGCAAATCCAAATTGACAGCTGCGTTGAGATGTCAGTTTATCAGCTTTTCATACTTGGATATTGGCCCAGATTTGGAGCAATATGTCTATGTGATAATTCATACATGTAGTGCTAACTGGTTTACACAGTAGGGAAATCGAGCATCCCTTTATGATCTGCTTCATATTAATTCAGACTTAATAGCTTGACATGTCAACTACTTGTGTGATTTTGGCATCTGTTTCATCACAAGCATCACCTGCGCTGGAGTGCTTACAATTTCGATTTAGGAATCAATACTTTTGAAAATCATAACTGAAATGTAGTTATTTTGGTTACAGGGCATGTTTTCTCTCAGGAATGAAATAGAAATTGAGAGACCTGGTATAGCGGGTACAGCGATTCGGCCAGACAACAAGATTGCAGCAACTGCTGGTTGGGATCACAGGTTTGTTTCCCCATTCTTAGCTTTTATTGCTGACCAGGGAAATATAACCTTTTTAGTGGCTTAGTAGATCAGATTGCCAGAGTCAATAACTGCATCTGATTTGAATATAGTGCTTTTGTTGGTAGGCTAAATATACTTGAATGCAATCGAAAGTAAATTAATCAAATGGATGTCTCATGATTTCATGGTGGATTGGTGGACTAGGCGATCACAACTCCTATCTGAGGAGCGGGCAAGCTTTGAGAGGAAGGGGATGGAGCCAGAGGCTAAGCGTAATTTTTACATCCTGGTGATACTAGCTTCATGGGTGATACTACGTTTTGCGTGTGATACTAAAAGCCTGGGTGATACTACATTACACATGCAAGCCATGTCGCAAAGTTAAAAGACATGTATGAGTACAATAGATTATTAAACTTACCAAAAAAATACATGAAATTTGGTTACGATGTCAGAGAATGACTTGATGATGAAATATGTGCTACCATGGTCAAGGCATATATCTCGAGATCCTTGAAGATAAATGAAAGCCGCCGTAAGATTCGTCGACGAATCTTATAAACATATATACGAATCTTACGTCAGCCGAAATGGGTCTTAGTTGTAAATTTCTCTCCCGCCACTCTCCAGCGATGACAGGCCATTGGTTATGTAGTTTCCATAATGATTTACGTAGAGGCATTTGACAGGCCAAATGTGGTTTGATGCAAACATTTGGCATTTCCAATATTTGGCAAGCCAACATTGGACAAAACCAAAAGGTACAAAAAGTTGGCAACTATTTAGAGACGAGCAAAAATCAATTGGTAGCCAACCAATTGGTATCCAAGTTTTTAGACTAGCCAACAATTGGCATGCCAAATATTAGCATCAAACCAACCAGTCTCGCAGTGCCAATACTGGGTTACATAGTGCCAACACTGGGTTACATAAGTTTCGAGCTGGGTTACATAGTGTACTAACAGGGTTACATAGGTCGAGCTGGGTTACATAGTGAACGAACAAAGTTACATAGGTCTATATTACGGGGTTACATACCGAACCCTATGCAAGCGGGAGGTGCGTGCACCGGGCTGCCCTTTTATACCGAACATCCTGGGTTATAGCACGTTATGTAGTTGAGGGACTCTGGATCCATGGGAGCGACTCACACCCGGTGGTTGGTGCTGGTGGTTGCGAAGAGGCCAAGTTGAGGTTGGGATGAACCAGTTGTATTCTTGGGCTCTCTTCTTCTACTACTGCGTGTTCTTGATCTTGACCGGCACATGCAGATTTTTGGAGTTAAGGTCAACTTTCAAATGGGAAAAAAGTCTGTACCCATCGGGTAGAGTGGATGCGGGTGTGGGAATGCCGCACCCGTTTCCGCATGCTATGCCTAGGCCTACCTCCATTGCTATGGCATGGACCAGCCTATCTTTTCTTTTACCTGCCTATATTCCATGGCAGCTCTGTCGACACCGTGGATTTGGAGTGCTCCTGTCTGATTCTACCTGGAAATCGTAGTATCACCCACGAAGCTAGTTTCACCTTGACATCGTAGTATCACCCACGAAGCTAGTTTCACCCTGACATCGTAGTATCACCCACGAAGCTAGTTTCACCCTGACATCGTAGTATCACCCACGAAGCTAGTTTCACCCTGATATCGTAGTATCACCCACGAAGCTAGTTTTACCCTGATATCGTAGTATCACCCAGGAAGCTAGTATCACCCTGATATCGTAGGATCACCCAGGAAGCTAGTTTCACCCTGATATCGTGGAATCACCCAGGCTTTGTGAAGGGTATCCTGCTGGATGAGGCAAAGCGCTGCGAGTGAAACCTCCATGTAGACCACCGTTGATTGGCAAAGCTGATTTACTGATAGCTGATTATGTCACGGCAACACCTGTTATCGCTGATTACCAAACTGATTTAGTGCTGGCTGATTAGGTTTTCAGAGGTCAGATAGTTGCGTGCCCTCTGAGAGGGCAAAACAACTAAGAAAAATAGAGCAGAAGTGCAAGACACAGAAAAGATGTCACATCCTGTACATGGCAATAGGATAGGCGCAGAACAGAAAATAGGTAGCATTATGTGCGCAGAAGAGGAGTTAAGCAAAGTTGGACAAGGAGCAGGCGATGTCCACCTGACAAGCATGCTTCTAGTTGTTTACCTGAGTTTGCAATTATTGCATTTGTGTAATCTTTCAAGTGTTTTGCATCATTTGCAGGATTCGAGTGTATAACTACAATAAAGGAAATGCTCTAGCGATTCTAAAGTATCACAGCGCTACGGTATGCAGCTTCTTTCATCTAGTTGATCTCCACATTTTCTTTTTGCATCTGTCCTCCCTCGATTAGTCCCAAAATTCAGCAACGTCCATTTCAGTTCTCTTGTTTACTTTGATTGGAATATGGGCCACGATATCAATAATCAACTCAATTACTTCTTTACATACACTTGGCCAAATTGCACTCAACATGTAGTTTAAGTTATGCTTCCTTTTTTTTGCTGACAGTGTGCCGCAGTGGCTTTCTCACATGACTGCAAATTGTTGGCCTCCTGCTCAGCGGACACCACGGTTGCGTTATGGGAGTTGTATCCTCCGAAAACACCCAGCAAAGTTGGCATCACAACAGAGGAGGTTGAGAAATAGAATCTGATCATGGTGTCATATGGTCATGATGTTTGTAACTTGGTGAAAAATCATATATGTTGGCTTCAATAGATTGATAAAGAAATCTCCATATATGTAGAGGACATAATAAACAGTGAAATGTGTGTGGGAAGAAAGGGAACGTTCATCGGTCGTCTGTAACATAGTGCAACCTAGTTATTGTAACATAGTGTTGCTTGCTGTACAATAATTTATATTCCAGTATCGGAATTGCTCATACGAAATCCAAGTTCGTAGAACTAAACTGTTATACGATGATCATGGCCTGGCAAGATAATTTCCGATTTGAACGAGCTGGTGATTGTTTTTTTAAAGTGGATAAGCATCTAAAGAAGTGAATAAAAATTACTCCCTCCGTCCCATAATATAAGAGCATTTTGGGACGGTGGGAGTAGTATATTTATGTATTTTTTTTCTCTTTGGTCTGGCGATTAGTAAGTAAAAGCTTGCGAGACCTTGATATCGGGGCATATCCAAGGACTAACCGAGGTAGAATATCACAGCATAAAATCCAGCGATTCTCAAGTCAAATTACAAGTTTATAATACCTCACTCAGGTATGGAGGCTAACTTAGCACTCCAGAACAGAGAACCTCCTAGTACAGTAGGACATTAGTGCAATCAAGCTTCAGCCAAACTGCTACTACCAGTACGAAAATTTACCAAAAATCAAGGAGTACATCAATTCATGTCCACACTATTACTACTGCTCCAGGGCGACGGCGTCGAAGAAGTCCGACACGCTGTCCCTGCCCTGCTGCTGCTGCTGCTCCGATGCGGCGCCGGAGGAGAAGTACCCCTTCGCCGCCGACGCCAGCTCCCGTGGCCATGTCGTCGTCACCGGAGGGCACCGCGGGGGCCATGGTCCCGTCGAAAGGCGCCTCTATTGTGTGTTCTGATATAGTGATACTACGATCAATTGTGTGAACTGATGACTTGGTCAGTTTATCTAATTATCCCTTTCTATTCTATGACTTGGTGCCTTTTTTCAAGCATATTTTGTGTTTTGATATGGAGTTGGCCCCCCCTCTTGTTGTGGTCACCCTCCGCCACTGCTCGCAGAAGACCATCGTGGCCACGAACCTGTCCATCCCGGCGGCCGCCATCTGATCTGCGCGGTGGTCGGGCTCCTGTTGCGCTAGCTCTAGCTTATTTGATCTGCGCGGTGGTCGGGCTCCTGTTGCCAATGCTCTAGCTAGTCAAGTATTCGATACAAGATAAGTAATAGCACGTTGAATGCAGAAATAACTTTCAAGACCGACCTAGTTGTCGGCACACAAAATGAATTAGTAGCATATATGACTTGTTTTTACAACTTTTTCCTCCTTGGCATTCTGAGGATATACTATTGCTAAGTCAATTTACTCTATAAATTCGTCCAAACGACAGTCCTGCTCGGAAAATCGAGCATACTCCATCACCAGTGCAAAGTTGCCATCCGGCTTGACCTCCTCGCTATATTGCTAGCGGGTCTGACCTCGATGATGGGCTTGATTTTCAATTCGGGGAAATGGGTTTGGAGCATGGCCCAGGACTGGCGAGCACCTTATGAGGAAGCAGAGAACTTCCACGTGCCGATGCAGTTGGGAGCTTCTTGAAGAGTGCAGGTGAGCTCGAAGAAGTCCCCAAGGTCTCCTCCATGGGCCATAACACTTGGAAGACGCCATGCATTGCATCCCTAGCAAGCTAGTGCAACTCCCCGAGCTGCTTGAGCTTTTCGAGAAGGATGCGCCGCATCGTGTCCTGGAATTTAACCTAGAAGGCCCAGTCCTGCCGGTGCATGGGATCATGTCTGCCATTTTAAAGATGGTAAGCCCAGCCGACACTTGCGGGCAGGTTGGAGAAGCCATCTCACATACATCATACTTGGGTCAGCTCGACATAAGCTTAGCGTCTGAAGATCCACTTTGAGAGATATGGCTTATTTGATATTATCTCCGTCACGTGCTTCACCTCCTCCTCGATGTTGTCCTCGCGCAACTTGGTCTCCTTGAGCTCAAGTGCCTGCTTCTTGGACTCCTCGGTCAAGGATTCCTTCTCCTTCTTCAGTTGGTTGTATTGTTGTGTACACGTGCCGAGGTCGTTTTGGACGACGACCACATGATCCCGGGCTGTGCGGCACGCCTCTTTCTCATTTTGCAGCCTGTTTGGTAAACACTCGGGCATGGGAATGGGAGTTTGCACAATGGCGTTTATGGTGGGATTAGGCATGGGAAGTTGATTTTTACACCCATTCCCTTGTTTGGTATATGATGGGAATTAGTGTGGGACAAAACTGTGCTCATGAATTAACAGGGTACCCCGTGGAAAGAAATCGGTGGGAATTGGCTTCCTCAACTCCCATTCCCTTTCCCACTTAAACTTCCATTCCCTCTAGTCAAACAGTGGATTTTTAATCTCCTCACCCCTCAACTCTCGTTCCCCATATTCCCCCGAACCAAACACGTTGTTGGAGGTTGTCAGTTGCTTTCTGCGCATCAATACGGGTGGCTTGGGCTTGCTCTTGGGCAGCATGTAGGTGGGCTTCGAGTTCAACCACACGTTGCTCGACAACTATACTAAAAACATCATAGTATGCTTAGAACTACACGTATGATATGGCAAGGGCAGAAGAGCAAAAATAAAAATAACGAGGAGTCATACCGGTGGCGGTGCCAGCACTCTGATTGAGTCGATAGACCTCCAGCTCGGATTTAGCGAGATCGTTCTTGGTATTCACCATGTCGGCGATGAGGAGTTGTTTCTCCGCCATGGCCTTCTGCATATGTCAAAACATGAACCAGGAACACGTGAGGTCACCTGATAAGAGTACATCATAGGACGACCGAATGCACCTGTCGTGAGTCTCGGGGGTAATTGTGCCCACATTTTAAAACATTTTTGTTAAGTGCACGTTTGTTTTCAAGGAAGATTCGGTGCAAAGGCCGGTCGCTTGCGCCCTACCCGAAGATCGAGGGCTACCGCACCCGCGTTTTTCCTAAGTATGTTGCCTATGTCGGATTCAATCCTTGAGCCGGTTTTTTCTAATCAACCCGAGTCTCGGGGGCTACTTGGATCAATGGTTATCTATTTGTAACAACTTAAAAGCTGCTAAGAATGATCTCAGTCCTTAGGTCGACCGCAAGCGCCCAACTTGAGTCTTGTGGGCTACCGCACTCTGCGGTTTTTCTTGAAGACTTTTTGTCCGACCTGCAGTCCGACATTTACGACCGTCAAACTACACCTAGGATAAGACGAAACGTGTAAATAATGAATTTTATCTCCTTTAGGTGCATACTAGATTTTGGTCCGGTACACACCATGAGGGCTACTGACTATGCTATCATGGTTATGGTATCCCGGTGTGCTCGAACTGATGCAACCTCGGACTGCGTCACCTACATTTCAGCAAGTTGCTCCAGTGGGGTAGCATGAACTGGTAAGAAGAGAGGAGAGGCAACACAGATAGGAGTGTTGCAAGAAGGTAGAGGGTCCCACACCGCCTTTTGGCAGATACGAAATTGTTCTTCCCCGCAAACTTTGGGGATACCCCTGAGTGACCTCGGGTCATAGAAGGCCCAACACCATCCATGGTTAGAGTCACAAAGACGGCGTCGATACCTCGAAGAGAGATAGATGGGGTCAAGGTCGACCACGTCATCGGTGCCTTCGAATTGGTGCGGGGATGTGTCTTAAAGACGAGGTTGGAACTTCTAGTGAGGAGATGACCACATCTGCATCCAGCGCGCGAAGGTCTGCATTGCAATTTTGATCGATGTAATGTTGTGTAAAGGGGGCAGCGCTTTAAGTGTGCACGGGAAATACTTACCAGGATGGTGCAGGTCGGGCTCGAGGTCTTCGACCCTCGGCCAGGGATGTTGTCGCCGGACTCAACAAGGGAGTCGGGGTAACATGTGTGCTAATGTGACGCAGTGATGCTTCGGGAATCACCTTTTAACGTTTTGTCCGCCCGAGATCTTTAGGTAGCCCCAGGTTCACTAGTGCAGAATCGGCCTATNGTGCCGGTTCGTAAGGGCCTCCAACCGGCACTAAAGGGTGGGGACTAAAGCCCCCCCCCTCCTTAGTCCTGGTTCAACACGGCCCGG
>CBMN011749206.1:0-10206 GCA_000582825.1 Hordeum pubiflorum
ATATGGTACCACAGCATCCCCGGCCCTCGCACCTTCGTCTGGGTGGCCAACCGGGACGCCCCAGCAGCCGCTACTCCGACGCTCACGCTGGCCAACGACTCCAGCCTCGTCATGTCCGACGCCGACGGCAGCGTGCTCTGGACCACGCCAGGCGTGGGCGGGTCGTCCTCGCAGGCGGCGCCAGCCGAGCTCGGGAACGACGGCAACCTGCTCATCCTGTTGCCGAACGGCACGGTGGTGTGGCAGAGCTTCGACCACCCGACGGACACGTTCATGCCGGGAATGAAGGCTCGGCTGAGCCACCGGACTGGGAGGCGTGACTGGATCGTGTCCTGGAGATCCCCCCGCGACCCGGCGCCGGGCCCCTTCTCCTACGGCCTGGACCCCGGCACGTCGCTGCAGCTGCTCATGTGGAACGGCACGCGCCCCTACTGGCGCACCCCCGTCTGGACGGGGTACGCCGTGTCCGGAACCTTCGTCAGCGCCGGCACGGTCATCAACACGGCGATCGTGGTCGTGGACACCGAGGAGGAGATCTCCATCACCTTCACCGTGTCCGGCAGTCCGGCGCCCACGCGGTACGTGGTGACCAGCTACGGCAGGCTCCAGCTCCTCAGCTGGAACGGCACCGCGTCGGCCTGGGACACGATCCAGTCGTGGCCGTCGAGCTCATGCAGCACCTACGGCCTCTGCGGCGCGTACGGGTACTGCGACGCCACGGAGGCGCCGGCGTCGTGCAGTTGCCTCGATGGGTTCGAGCCGGCGATACCGGCGGACTGGAGCGCCGGCAGGTTCGAGCAGGGCTGCCGGAGGAAGCAGGAGCTGCCGCCGTGCGGCGGCGGCGGGCATGGTTTCCTGGAGATGCCGGGCATGAAGGTGCCGGACAAGTTCTCGCTCGACGCCGGCAACCGGAGCGCGGAGGAGTGCGCCGCGAGGTGCGCCGCCAACTGCTCGTGCGTGGCCTACGCGTATGTCGACCTGCACAGCAGCAGCGTGCGGCAACTGCGGTGCCTGGTGTGGGCAGGGGAGCTCGTCGACGCACAGATGATCGGCGCGCGCGGCGAGACGCTCTACCTCCGAGTGCCCGTTGCTGCTACGTCCACAGGTACAGCAGAAACATATGCATCCCCGCTCAAAAAATTATGTTGAATTTTGAAAGAAGTCAAACCATAAACTTACGGAAATGATAAACCCCGAACGTTCGAGATTTAAGCATTTATCCCGAACTGACAACTTTAGTTAACACGAGGTGACAAGTTTAGTTGATAGAGTTGGCAATTTTAACAGGCAAACATGACAATTTTCTGAACTGGAACAAAATTGACATGTCTTAACAACTAAAGTTGTCACCTCCTGTCATTTAAATTTGCCATCAAAAAACGTTCGGGTGAAATGCTAAAATCCGAACGTTCAGGATTTATTGGGGTCCTAAAATTATGTTTATAGGCGGAGAAAAAACACATACAATTTTTCCCCAAAACTTAACAAAATTCCATTGAATATTTACCGAATTCAAACCAAAAAAGTGCCGTTTCATCAAACTTTTGCCCCGTATTTGCATGTGCAGGTGGAAAGGCACTGAAAATAGCAGTGCCGGTGGTAACATGCGTCCTGCTGCTCACATGCATTTTCTTTGTATGGTTCTGGAGATTCAGAGGTACAGTTATACTTCTTAGCTCTAAACATGTCATACTAAATCAATCTTAGACAAAATGCTCACACCGTCAACTTTATAGACAAAATTGCAGACAAGAGAAGGAAAACCGAGAGCCAGAAGAAGCTAATGCCCGGGAGTGCGAACACCCCAAGCGAAATCGGCGAAGGGGAACACACCGGGGACCTTGAGTTCCCCTCCTTAGGGTTCGCCGACATTGTCACCGCAACGGGCAATTTCTCCAAGACATTCATGATCGGGCGCGGAGGCTTCGGCAATGTTTACAAGGTATACTAACTTTTACCTGTCTTTTCAGTCCTTCGGCAAGGTTTTCAAGGTATCCTGTTTAGTGAATTTAACACAAAATTCACTCGTTTGTTTTACAATTCGGAAGGGAAAATTAGATGGCGGTCGAGTGGTTGCTGTGAAGAGGCTGAGCAAGGACTCGGATCAGGGAGCAGAGGAGTTCAAGAACGAGGCGATTCTGATCGCCAAGCTGCAGCACCGGAACCTGGTGCGCCTCCTCGGTTGCTGCACCGAGGGGGTGGAGAAGCTGCTCATCTACGAGTACCTGCCCAACAAGGGCCTCGACGCCATCCTCTTCGGTACATACAATGTTCAGTACAACTGAAACTACATGATCTTTTCTACGAGTGAAATGCACCATTAGTCCATTAACTCAAAGGGTTCGTATAGTTTATTAGGTAAGAAAGGGCAAAAACTCAGAAAATCATCAATTTACTAATTAATTAAACTAGTTTAAGTAATCAGATTAAGGACAAAAACGATTCACCTTGTTTAAAGAAAATCGATACACCACCGAAAAACCACACACGTGGCTTCCACATCGTTGTACATGTGTTCTAAACGAGTTTAATAACTAAATTAATCACTTCGTGAGTTTTTGACCTAAAGTGTACAATTACAAACACTTTGACTTAACGGACTAATGGTGCAATTCATCTCTGCTGATTTTCATTATAGGAAACCAATGTCTTAACTACTAAAAGAAGAAAATAAAGAAGGACCACCAGACCCAAATCCTTCACAGACTTGGAGCGGCAGCATCCCAAACCAGCCACCACGAGACTTCTGATCATGCAAGATCAGCAGAGAACCTAGAAGGCCAGACAACATCTGGAAACCCTTCAGGCCCAAAAACAACCCTGGCACGACACATGCAAACCCGAAAGGTATCTACTACAGCCTGCAGCGAGAAACAAAAACTAAGAACCAAGAGCAGCGTCAAGGAAGAATATCTTCCAGGTCTTCGCTGGGACGAGACCAGAGTCGTATGGCCCATAACTTTAGAGCCATCCCTCCTTCTGCTTCAACCCGTCTACCGATCTCCCAACCAAAGCACTTCTGGCATCCATCCTTGCAACGGTCTAACGATTTCACTTGCTACTTGCTCGAGAAGCCTTACTCCCACCCTCAGCATTCTTGTGTCGGGCTCAGTGGCGGAGCTTCATGGGGGCCAAAGGGGGCCATTGCCCCCTACTCTAGAAAAAACTCTTAAGTGTATCCCTAATTATTAGGCTTGAATATCAAAGATTTCTTAGAGTTCATGCATAACTTATCTTCTTCGCCCCCTTAACTCTGATTAGCCCCCTCAACAATCTTCATCAAGCTCCGCTACTGCCCACCGGGACCAAATTTCTTTTCCTGCTTGGGGAAGGTTTTAATCCATCTAGAGAAACAATCATCTAAATTCACAGGAATGTAACAAACATCGAATGCACATTTCTCCACACCAATTTAGCAGTAGAGCGGCTGAAAAACAAATGATCAATGGTTTCCTCCTGGCCACAGAAGGCACATCCTTTCTCTCCTTTCCATCCTCTTTTTAACAAGTTATCTTTGGTCGGTATACTTTTTCTGTTTACTAACCAAACGAAAACCTTGATTTTGCCAAGAATTTTAATTTTCCACGAAAAATTCTGTGGGAATCCACATCAGTCAACATCCACTTAAGTTTTACACCAGATAGACATTTATCTTTCACATATTTGTTAATGAGGACTTCCCGCCATAATCCATTTTCAGTTTCCAGCCTCCAAAACCACTTGGCTAGCAGGGCTTTGTTCATTAATTCTAGATTTATACTTGTTGCAGATAGTGCGAGGAAATCGGTGCTGGACTGGTCGACACGGCTGGGGATCATCAAGGGCGTGGCAAGGGGGCTACTCTACCTGCATCAGGACTCAAGGCTGACGGTGATACATAGGGACCTCAAGGCCAGCAACGTGTTGCTGGACGCCGAGATGAGGCCCAAGATCGCCGACTTCGGCATGGCAAAGATCTTCGGCGACAACCAGGTCAAAGCCAACAGCAAGCGCATCGTCGGGACATAGTGAGTAATTTGAACACTTTACTGAATTTACAGAGAAAAGGAGTTTTTTGTGTTAAGTTGGCAGTTAGCTTTTGACAAAAAAACATGACACCCCTTCTAACAGAAAAAACTTGTGTGTGCACAGTGGCTACATTGCTCCCGAGTACTCAACGGAGGGCGTCTTCTCCGTCAAGTCCGACGTGTACAGCTTCGGCGTGCTGCTCCTGGAGATCGTGAGCGGCGTCAGGATAAGCGCAACCTACGGCATCATGGACTTTCCTAGCCTGATAGTCTATGTAAGCACCTGCATTTACCAAACTGTTGAGGTGCTTTTTTCTTGAAGTACAGTCCTCTGTGTTGTGATCGAATCCGTATTTTTAATAGCAAGAAAAGAAACAATTAATGGTTGGTTTGATTGGTCATGTAGGCATGGCACCTGTGGAGGGAAGGTAAGGCAGGCAAGCTGGTGGATCCATCGATGGCAGAGAGCTACCCACAGGATGAGGCATTGCTCTGCATCCACGTCGGTCTCCTGTGCGTCGAGGATGACCCCAGCAGGAGGCCGCTCATGTCCTCCGTCGTGTCCATCTTGGAGAATGGAAGCGCATCGGTCATGGCGTCGGCGTCTCTCCCGGCGCCGAACCAGCCAGGGTACCTCGGAATGACGGGAGAGAGGATCCAGAGAACCGATCTCGAGAACAGCAGAAACACCATTGCCATGACCGTTCTGCAAGGCCGGTAGCACAATAGTAACTTCAACTTTCTTCTTCAGAAGGAAGTCGCACTAGCACTTGTCCTAGCGTTCCATTTTTTGTTTTACTGTAGGAAACCCCAGCTCTGGAGAGCATTTTTTACAGGTACAAATGAAATATGTATTTACAGGAGTGTTGAGTTGATTTGATCTGGTTTGAAATGGATAGTACCAATGTCTTGCTGAATTTGAATACTTTAGCTGCTTGGACTTCCAGAGAAACATTCAGAGAACTTCTGTATTTGACATTCAGAGGTTCAGAGAAACCAAGAAGTTAAGCAGAAGAACAAAGATGCCTTGATTAATCTGAAAAATAACCAGATATTACACAAACACCATCTTTTAGTGTACACACACCAACTCATCATCTCGACTCGCCATCACATGCAACATCTATCAGTCCGGACTCAATCTCAATAAGGGAAGAAGCAGAGATCGACGACGAAACACATGCAGAAGCATCCATCAGCCATGAAGTTGTCGGCCAAGCCCGCGCGTTCATGCACGCGCTAGAGCTAGAGAGCTGACTGAGCTCACTTGCCGGGGACGAAGTTGGTGGCGAAGGCCCAGGCGTTGTTGTTGACGGGGTCGGCGAGGTGGTCGGCGAGGTTCTCGAGGGGGCCCTTGCCGGTGACGATGGCCTGGACGAAGAAGCCGAACATGGAGAACATGGCGAGGCGGCCGTTCTTGATCTCCTTCACCTTGAGCTCGGCGAAGGCCTCGGGGTCCTCGGCGAGGCCCAGGGGGTCGAAGCTGCCGCCGGGGTAGAGCGGGTCGACGATCTCACCGAGCGGCCCGCCGGCGACGCGGTAGCCCTCGACGGCGCCCATGAGCACGACCTGGCAGGCCCAGATGGCGAGGATGCTCTGGGCGTGGACGAGGCTGGGGTTGCCGAGGTAGTCGAGGCCGCCCTCGCTGAAGATCTGGGAGCCGGCCTTGAACCAGACGGCCTCGCCGAACTTGACGCCGTTGCGGGCGAGCAGCTCGGGGAAGACGCAGCCGAGCGCGCCGAGCATGGCCCAGCGGCAGTGGATGACCTCAAGCTCCCGGTTCTTGGCGAAGGTCTCGGGGTCGGCGGAGAGCCCCGCGGTGTCCCAGCCGTAGTCGCCGGGGAACTCGCCGGTGAGGTAGCTCGGGGGGTCGCCGGAGAGCGGGCCAAGGTAGAGCACGCGGTCGGAGCCGTACCACGGGCTGCTGGACGCCGCCACCTTGGGCTTGCCCGCTGTCTTGCGCATGGTGATGCGGCCCTCGCCGAAGGGCGCCGCCCTGGAGGCCTTCACCGGGGTGCCGGCCATCGCCGGGGAGGAGAGCGCCATGGTCGCGGCCGCCATTGCTCGCTGCGTACTAGCTAGCTTTGCTTCGATGACAGTAGGAGGCGCTGGTGGTCGTTGGTGCTGACGAGTGAAGCGGGAGCGCGCGGCGTTTAAATAGGAGGAGGGCGCGATCGGGTCCTTATCCCGGGGAATCTTATGCCGAGTCGCCATTGGCGCGCGGGGCGCGAGGCGGGCGGATGGGGTGGCTGAGGTGGCCGCCCGCTGGCCACGGGAGTGGCGAGGCTCGGGATTTTTGCCGGGCTTCCGGTGGATTTCGCGCCGTGGAGATGAGCCGCGAGGGCGACGGTGGGTCGCGGCGGCAGCCCACATGGCCGCGTGTGGGGTGGCTCGCCGATGTGGCCGCGCGCTGGCCAGGCGATTTCCTTGTCACCGCGCCGGGCGAGCGGGGACGGAGGGTGACGATTTTGGCCGTTGCGCACGGTGCGTTCTGAGGCTGCTGATGCCGCGTGCCGCTGGCCGGAGGACCCCGGGAGATCGATATTTGCCGTTGGCTGCTTCTCAAGGCGACGTGGCCGACGTCTACTTGTTTTACTCTCCGTTTTTCTGTCTCATAGACGGGTTTCTCTTGATTTGCATTTGAAAATGGGAAACGCTAATGCTCGGCCGGCTGATCGCACGGAGAGTTCCTGTCACCAGCGCAGCCGTTGGAGGAAAGGAAAGGCTGATCGCACGGAGAGTTCCTGTCACAGTGAGCACCTGCCTCCTTCTTCCCCTCCTTGAAGGAAAGGAACTTTCGGTTAGTTATTAGAACTTCCTATGGATTTGATACGACTTGCTAGTGATAATAAGTACGCACCTTTAACCTAATCTTCTGAATTTTCAACAAATATTAGCAACTCCCAAGAAGTCCTTGTCATATTTCAAAGAAATACAAAGCTAACTTCCAACATATCATTACAGAACTCTTAAGATTTTTTGTAGAAATTTGGATCTGCACGTTCTGAAATCAAAAGGGAGCAGGATAATGTTCATGAAGAGATAAGGAGGTAAATAGGAAAGTTGTTGTCGGTGGTGTGCCTAGAATCGAACAACTGCCAAAGAGTGTTTTTCACATATCTTCACTTTGAAATTTTGAAGTACTTTACCACAAACCATATGTTACAAGTATTGAATTAGAAAATGAAAGTTTCCATTTTGAACAAAAAATATGAAAATGAAGCTTTTGTTTCAACAAATAGATAAGATAGATTTGTAACGCACAAATGAGCACAATCCATCTGATTCACATTGTGTCCTTTGGTGTAATATTTTTCATAGATAGGACGCCGCGGCTTTATATTATATGATCGAAAACTTCAAAAGAACATCTAGTTTGTTCTGGGTTCTACTATATGTCTTTTACATCTTTAATAAAATCCAACATATAAAGCCAGCTAAGTGTGTGTGTTTTGATTCCGCCTAGATAATTAAGATGTCGATAGCTGGCGATCGTCAGCTCTAGGAGGAGCCCGAGCGAATGATTGGTTCCCGCCAACAATACCGATCTAGCAATGTTGGAGAGCCAATTATGCAGATATCATCCATGTCCACGGAAAAATCTTTCTGGTCCACATACAGTTGGAAATATTGAAATTTGGGAACCAACACTCATCATCAGAGCATGGTCGTTAATGGGCATGTGCGTGCGGTGCGCTCGCACAAGCCCTCAAAATGCATGGCCCCCAGTTTAGCACCCCGCAGTTTAGCATGAATCCTTTATACATGTCGTATTAGAACAACAACCATTATGGCACATCATCCTTATTTGGGCCTTATAGGTCTAGTTTAGTGGTGCTCGCGGGCCTGTTAGCTGGACTGGCGTCCCTATATCTCGCTCTAAGCGAGAGGGATAGGAACCCTCGCTGAAGGGTGGCAAGAATAGTCCCGGCCTAGCCGCGAGGGAACAACATCCTCAATGTTTTTGTTTTTGTGTTTTTTCCATATTTTTGCTTTCATTGTTTCCTTTTGTTTATATTTCCAAATATTCTAAATAAATATACTAAAAATGACTCTACTTAAAACATATGAAAAATGTTGAACAAGCATTTAAAAATGTTAAATATCTATAAATAAATATGTTGACCAAGTATTAAAAAATGATCATTTTTTTAATCATGTATATAATCAAGAATTTGAAGAAATGTTGAACAAGTATTTAAAAATGGTAATAAATAATTTCAAAAATGTTAAATGTGTATAGAAGAAATGTTGACCACGTAATTAAGAAATTGTGGATTTTTTAATCATGTATTTGAAAATGTTAATAAAGAATTTTGAAAAACATTGAACATGAATTTGAAAAATGTTAATAAAGCATTTGGAAAATGTTAAATGTGTTTATAAAAAATGTTAACAATGTGTTAAAACAATGTTAATATATCATTTAAAAATGTTAATCAATTATTTGAAAAAAACGTTAAAATGTGCATAGAAAAAATAATGACAATGTACTAGAAAATGTTAATCTTGTATTTGAAAAATATTAACCAAGAAATTTACAAAGTTTCAGAGTGTGTATCGGAAAGATCATGATCATGTATGAAAAGAAATGTTAATATTATATTAAAAAATATTAATCAAGCATTTGCAAAATATTGAAAATGTGTATAGAAAAAATGTTGACTATGTATTAAACAAATTAATTTGTACTAAAAAATGTTAAACGTGTATTAGAAAAATGTTGTTGACCTATAAAAATACGTGGAATGAAAACCTAAGGGAACAAAAAATCAAGAAAATAAAAACTGATAAATAAATAAATAATAAACCAAAGAAAAAGTAAAATAAAAACCGAAGAAACAAATGCAAAAATACTAATAAAAGGAGAAGAAAAAGGAAAAGAAACAATAGAAAACATAAAAAAATTCAAAAATAATGAAAAAACCTGGCTCGAATCGCCTCAAGTAGGTCGCGCCCCCTACTACTTACCATGAACGGAAAGCGGGCGGAGTGGCTAACGGTCCGATTATTGTCCAAGCTTTAGCGAGGGTTCCTACCGACTCGCAGAGCTCCTATATTCAGTGCTGTTATCGCCGATTAGAGATGCTAGCGCTTGTAGGGGAGTGTAGCGGGCCGGCCCAGAGCTCCTTGACGATTTTCGCGGAGTATGCTATGATCCGAGTAATCCTTTCCCAAGGTGATTTAGTATGGTCCTTCCAAGGTTGTGTGTATACCGCCGCATGCGAGGTCAGTCATGGTCTTGGATTGCTTGGAGGATCGTAGGCACCCTGAGATCACTACGATCAACCGCAATGCGGGAGGAGGGCAAAGCTTTCTCGTGGATAACATTGGGAAGCTATTGCTTGTGCGGGAGTTGTTCTCACTGTCAAACGACCTGCCGTACTCGTTGTTTATAATCCCCATACATGTCTTCAGGGTTGACATCGAACGGAAGGCACTAGAGTCGATCAAGAGCATAGGAAACCGTGCTATATTTCTGGGTCGCGTCATTGCCTCTCCATCGACGCTAATCATCTTCCTGGCATCAAAGCTAACGGCTTCTACTACGACCACGTCGACAAAGGTGGGATTCAGATGTACGTGTACCACCTCGAGGACGGCAGCCTGGAGTTGTTCACGCCTCCCACTCTACGCAGCCCCTTGAGCCTCGAACAGTAGGGGAGATCAACATTTAAGTGTGGGCTTTTCTTAATTCCTATGTAAAGACATAAAATCGTGCCTGTGGCGCCTAAATGCTTAAGTGAGATTATCCAATTTGCTGGTACTTATGCAATATTTTGGACTACCATCTCAAGTTAATGTTCCATTTACATTTTTGTTCATTTATACTAAAAAGGCTTTCGTCCCGCTTTATATATAAAGCAAACAGCCAGACCAAAAATACAAGCAGAGGTTCAAATCCGAACACACACACACCCAAGGTAGCACGACACCAAGTACTGAGGGTTCTGCTGAGGGCACAACTCAACAAGCCCTAAAATAAAAAACAAGGCGGAAAAACAACCGCGGAGATGGAGCTAATCTGGCTCCGGTGGTGGCGGAGGGAGCGATAGCGCCAAGCGGAAGGCCATCATCCGGAGATCTGTGATGATTGAGTTGATGGCGGTACGCTACGCTAGCGTCAAATAAAAATTTTCTACCGCGCACCAAAGAACATGCTGATGGAAATAGATCACGGGATTGGGTTTACCACTAG